>JAULLD010399941.1:0-10798 GCA_035668095.1 Sarracenia minor
TTTGTTTTTTCTACTGGGTTGTAAGGCCATAAGACCATATTTATATTTATGCTTGTTTTAGCATAGTTTTATATTCTTTTGGTGATGATAGCAGTTTCAAACGTTACAGGAAGGGTTAACTGGTTAGTGTTATATTTTATAGTTGTTTGATGCCTTGGATGGGCTTATTTGGTTGTTGTTGGATGCTTTAGGTGGGCTTATATTACTGTTGAGTTGTTGTTTGGTTGTTTATAGGTCTTTGCCTACATTGCCCGTTTCGGGATAATGCCAAAAGTAGGGAAAACTCTACCGAAATTTCTAAAACTTTTCAGAGTTAGTTTATTTTTGATTTGGATTTGTACAGTAGATATATCTGTTTACGATGTTTATTCAGTTGGATATTGGTTAAAAGTCAGGATATGACAACTTGGTATCAGAGCATGGTTAAAAATACTTTGGAACCGTGGGAAGGGTTAACCACTTATGGTGTGTTGGCGGTAGGTACTCGTGTTAGGCATACATGAGTTACTATGTCTAGTTAGTAGCCGCATAGTAGATTCCGATGGTATCTGTGTTAGATATACGCGAGTTAGTGTGTCTAGTTGGTAGTCGCATAGTAGATCTCGATCCTATGTGTTACGTGTTATACGCTGTATGTTGTATGCTATATGCTGTATGCCATATGCTAGATGCTACGTGCTATGTGATATATATTATGTGTGAGCATGGAGGTTGGGCTTTGGGATGATTTGTCTTACCTTGTGCGTCCGACTAACTGATTTGGGGTTCTAGTTAGAAAGGTGTTTGGCCGACACCATTTCTAATGAGAAATCCGGATGAGTTATAGGATTGGTGGGTCATCTCTAAGTGCTCCTCGGTATGTGATGGGTGTCAATGTGATGTGTAGTAGCTACGTGTCTATATGATTACGTATATGCTCTATGTGGATGTGGTACGATGCAAGGTCTTATCGTAGTGACAATTGTTTACAACCGAATGTAGCCAGTACGTTGTTAGATGAGTTTTAAGGTTGTGACCTCTCGTTAGTACTCACCTTTACGAGGAGTTATCATAATTATGGTGTTGTTCATGCTTCGATTTTGTGGTTTGTTTTAGGCCCTTGGGCTTGGTTAGTACGAACCAATGAGCAGTGTGTTTATATAAAGATGATGTGGCAGTGTGGTGCCAGGTTATTGGTTCACCTTGGATCGTGTTGAGATTGAGGTTTCTGTGGGTCGGTACCTTACGGTGACCTTCGTATGAGGCTTGTGAGGAAGATCCGGCGTTGTTGTGGGGATGTATGTTTTCTCATAGCCCTTAGTGAGGATCGGTTGTTCTGTCAACTGGGTGTGACAGTTTAGGCTACATTTGTGGAGGTAACCTTTGGTTCGTCCTATGGCCTTCGCATGTGGAGTTACGGGATGTTGGTTGTTCTTGGTCTGCGACCTCGGATGGTTTGGGTTGTGTTACCTATGGGGTTAGTTGAGATGAGATTTGTATATGGTTTCCCATGATGCGCTTTTCACGTTCCAAACTCCGTGTAGCATCGTATGTGATGGGTTAGCTTAATGCTACATGATATTTTGAAGGGTTGACGAAAATGTATCCTATGTAGAACCAAGTCCACCTTTGATGTGGAGTTTCTGTTATGTGCATGGTGGTTGGGAGCTTGAGTGTGCTTTTCCTGGGTTGTCCCTACGGTTGGTATGATATGTTGCATCTTATGTTAGTGAGCTCAAGGTTATAGATTCATGTGTGATTGATGGGACCTCTTGGTGAGGTTGGTTTTGATGGATCGTTTGGACTGATCGTACGATAGCGAGGTCGTTTGTCTTTATGGAGTTGTAGTCTCCACAGTGTCAGATCAGGACCGTTATTTTTGGGTAAAGTTCAAAGTTGGCTATGGGTACCAGCTTGTTTTTTAGTACTATGTTTCATCTTAGATAGATGACTAGTCGGATTGTACTATACAGATTTTGGGTATATGCTTCAGGCATGTATTTTTGAGGTTTCTTTTCAGGATCTTTAGAGAACCTCTTGACAGTGGTGGAGTTTGTATGGGATGACGGTTATCAGACCTGTATCGGGATGGCACCATTCGAGACTTCTGTAGGGTAGACTGTGTAGGTCATCCGTTGGTTGGACCAGTATGAGAGAGATAGACGTTATGGGACCCGAGTTGCTTAATGAGAGTACCGGGGAGGTGACTGTGATTTGCAGGTGTTTGAGACTTGAGGTGGAAACCGTGAGTTAAAGGAGCTTCTGGCATGATGTGGTTGTTATGCAGACGTGTGGTCTCATGCAATTTGATGGATCCCTCGGTGTGGATTTCGGGGACGAAATCCTTTTTAGTGGTGGAGGTTGTAATGACCCAGAATTTTTTTTTAAAAAGACTTAAAGTCAATAATAAAATATTGATTTTTTTGGGTGAAAATAAAATTGTTGTGCTTTAGCAAAAATTACATGGTTATTTATTTAATCATTTGGCAATAAAAGATTTAAAAAGTTAATATCAAATTTTTATTGGGAGATTTTCGCAATTTAGCCTTTTGTTTGATAAAATAAAACTTTTATTTTATCAATTATTATATTTTATATATATATATATATATGCATATATATATATATATATATCTTCTTTCAAAAAAACAAAACAAAAAAAATTGCCAAACACCTCGCGTACAGGCTGGAAAGCCATTCTCGGCTTTAAGGGGAGAAACCCAGAGAGGTTTTCGGAGAGGAAGAAGAGAAGAGAGAGGAGGAGAAGAGGAATGGACCATCTCCGGCACCACCACCTCCGGCGTGGCTAGCCACCTACGACGAGGAAAACGGGAGAAGAAGAAAGCGACGACAGAGAGGGAGAGAGCGACGGAGAACTGTGCATGAACAGTCGCGCCTCTCGATCATTTTTGCTCTGATTTTGGCATGATTTGTTCCAATTTCTTCGTTGAAGGTACTATTGTAGGCTTTGTGAACATTTTTACTAATTTTGTTTGGATTATTAGCCAAATTTCACAATCGATCGAAGTTAGGGCCTTGCCGAACCCACGGATGTAGTTCTTGGATTTTTGCGATTTTTAGCATGTAATTGATAGTTGTATCACGAAATTGGACCTAGATATATTTATCTAAGCTTGCTAGAAAGTTGATTGTGCGATTAATTTCGATTTTGGACAAACTAGGGTTCGGATGGGATTTTTGTGCAAGAATTAGGGATTTTGACCGTATTGAGATTATTTTGTAAAATTGGTTTTAATTCTATGAAATTTGCATAGAATATAGCCTGTGATTAAAATTTGTTAATTTTTGGATAATCGGATTTTATCCTTTTTAATTAATCGGTATGTTGGTATGTGGATTTTAAAGTTGGACGTGAGATTAAGGCTTATTTGGAGCGGCTGTGGAATCGACTCAACTTCTTGATTCCGCTTCAACCATGAGGTAAGATTTACTCTAACCTTTGAATAAAATATTTATTATGTGATTATTTTGTGGGTTGTGTGAGTTTTAAGTAAAATCCTAGTACCTTAGGCTTGGAACGTGAAATTTGAAAACCCTAGATGTACAAAACTTATGACTTGAATAGATTTTATCCTTATATGTGGTGATAAGAGTATTTGTGCTTTGTCGATTAGATAGAAACTATGTGTTGACGAAAAACATAAGTTACGGTTTCAGTGAATCTTGGGAAAAATCCTAGAATTTGGAGGTTCTAGTTTCTAAGCCTTAGAATTTTAAATTGATGGTTCTTACATATGATTGAAACCCATAATGACCTAATTACACTTGTTGTCATATAGTGGCTTATATTGTGGGGTGTAGTCTCGCTGCGGCATCCATGGTAACGCTTAGTCCCCGTAACTATTTATGTGGTGACGTGAAGTTCTCGTTGTGATGGGTATAGTGATGCTTAGTAGTTGTAGTGGCTTACTTGGTAATGTGTAGCTCCCGTAGTGGGGTTATGGTGATGCGGTTACCGTAGAGTGGTGTTGTGGGTTAGCTGAGGCTTTCCCCTTGCTTGTGATTGTTTGCTATGCCTTTATACCATACTGTCTATGTGGCATGATTTGTAGACGTTGTCATCTTTTATGAACATGATTGCATATTATTGTTATGCATAGGAGGTGAGCAACTTACGTGGTGTGATGCGGATAGGCTTAGGTTTATCCTTCTTTGTGAGTTTAAATATGCTATATTGTATATTATTTTCTTATAAGTAATTAGTTGAGGTTGTGATTAGCAATTGATGATATATTATGTGGATAAGCTTAGGCTTATTCATGTTTGTGAGTTTAGTTATACAATTTCAGTATATACCTCCCTTGCATGATATTTGTTTGGATTGATTGAGGATGGTTGAGATGACATGATACGAATAGGCCTAAGCTTATTCTTGTTATAATTTATTATGTAATGAATATAATTTCTTACATGACGTATTCCTTGTTAAGACTACAGATGGATAAGTTTAGGCATATCCTTGATTTAGGGTTTGCTCAGACGTGAGTCAACAGATTCCCGCTTCCTTTGGTCACGAACCGTAAAAGAGGGATTGGTTCCTACGGGAGTCAAGGCTCAGGTGGAGCCAAGTAGTTTTATTTGGAGTTACTACCGTGGTAGTGACCCGGGATGCCCACTTCCTTCGGTCAAGAACCGTGAAAGAGGAATTGGTTCCTTCGGGAGTCAAGGCTCGGGTGGAGCCATGGAGATTTATTAGTGATGTTACCGTGACAATGACCCGGGAGGCCCACTTCATTCAGTTACGGATCGTAAATATGGGATTGGTTTCTACAGGAGTCAAGGCTCGGATGGGAGCCAAGGAGATTTATTTGTAGCTATTACCGTGGTGGTAGTCAACTTTGTAAACGGTTTTTATGAGAAAGGAAATGAAAAACTTTTTAAGAAATGTTTTTGTTAGCCTAAAGGCTCTCTCAATCAAGCCTTACTTTGGTTTTGATTATAACAACACATTGATTTGTTGCTGCTAATGTTTGCTTGTATGTGAGAAAGTACTTTCAGGTATTCACCAAGCAAGTTCACAGCAAAAAGTCAAGCATCAAGATTCAAACCCCGAAGTTGCAAAGTTCTCATCTCTTGATATGTTGATCAAGAAGTACAAACAAGCTCAAAGATTATATGTTAGTTGAGATGCTCCAGCAGCAAGTAGAGTCCACACCCTTGGATGTGTTGATGAAGAAGTACAAGCAAGCCTAAAGCTTACTTGTTACTTGAAGTGCCTCGTCAGCATAAAGAAGAAGACACCATCCAAGAAAACATACATATTTGGATATGATTTAAATCAATCAAAAAAGGCCAAGCTAGTTGAATTAAAATTGAGGAGTATGGATCGACGCCCAAGAAATATTCTCTGTGGATCAAGACCACAGCAAAGAAATGGTCGCCTCCTTTAGTTAGTTTTTAAGGCTCAGAAATAAAGAAGAAGGATCTGTAAGAAAAGAAGAAAGAGAAAAAATATGGATAAAGCATCCCGTGCTTTCATGTAATCTCTTTGCTTCTTAGCTTGGCTAACTCATTTGACTGCTGATGAAAAGCTCGATTACCCATAAGTGATCATGCTTCAAGTTGAGGAATCTTAGGCTAAGCATCACAAAGAAGAGCTTGAAATCTTCAGGGAAGCAGATGAATTTTCAGCAATGATTGAATTAGTAATCTTCAGAGAAAGAAGCTTGAAGCTTCTACAGATTCAAGAAGAACTGGAGCTAAAGACAAAGAAGCTTAGCCAATCATCAAGGAAGTTAAGGACCATCCCAGCCTAAGGAAATCCACTTCCTCATGGAGCTTCTACTGATTATAGAAGCTATGAATGAGGAGATCAAAGATCAAGCTCAAAATCATCAAGAATTCAAGAGAAGACCTTGAAGATCAATGGAGATTGAGGTAGAAGTCTTCGAAAAATCCAAGTACGGAAAAGGGTTTTTAAGCCACAAAAGATCGACCTTTGTTATATAAAGATCGACCTTTTGGGTTCTGTTCAGTGTAAAAGATCGATCCCTGCCATGTAAAGATCGATCTTCTCAAGTTCTGTTCAAAACAAAAGATCGACCATAAAGATCGACCTCTTCCCATTCATCAGAAAAAGATCGACCTATCCCCAACAAAGATCGACCTTTTCAAGACTGCTTCAAAAAGATTGACCTATTTCAAGAAAAGATCGACCTATTCGACGGGGTTTTCAAAATCTTGTTTTTACAAGGGGAAGTTTTTAAGCATTTAATGCACTAAAAGCGACAGTACTTGGCTCTAACGTTCAGAACTCATGATGCCTATTTAAGGGGAGCTTTTCAAAGGTTGAATGGTTGGTGAAACAAAGATACAAAGCATTCAAGGCTTGCATTTACATCTCTTACACTATTTCACTACTACTCAGAAATTAAATTTATCTCTATTGAGCTTTTTGGTCGTGGCCTTTGCCAGACTCTCTAAATCTTCTCTTCTCTTTTATTGTACATTTATTGTAAACTTTTTTTAGAGAGAAAAAGAGATCTTTATAGTGAGCATTCAAATTGTAAATCATCTAATAAAGGAGAACACTACAGCTGCTATATCACAGCCACCTCAACTATTCAAGATTTCGGTTTCGCTTCACTAACTGAAGAAGAATAGGCTTCGATTGGCCTTCAACAATAATAGGCTTCGATTGGCCTTCAACAATAATAGGATTCGATTGGCCTTCAACAATAGTTGGTCGGAAGATAGCAAGCAAATCTTCTAGGTGAAAGGACAACCTGCAAATCCTTTTGTATCCAGTTTGGAGTGCACCCGTAAGCACTACCCACTAGTGAATTTCTCAAGTGCTGCTTGTGAGAGTGGACGTATGCTGGTATTTGGCTGAACCACTATACATCTGGTTTTGTGGTTTGCATTTCTTGCTTTCCTTATCTCTTTAATTCCCGCACTTTATTTTACTTATTCCGCTACTTGTTTGTTCTGTTCTAAGTGCTAAGATTAAGTTTTCAAAAGAGGGAAAAAGTTTTTAAGTTTTGTAACAACCAATTCACCCCCCTTTAGGTTCTTTACTAGGACCCACAAAGGGTAGAGGCCAAAGCAAAGGGCTAAGGTACCCGTCACCAAAAGAACAACATGGCAGTACCAAACCATTATTTCGATCTCCCACGAAGGAGAACGGCTCTCCCTCCAAGATATGGATGGTGACTCGTCGATGGTCATAATCGTCTCGTGCCCGAAAGGTCGCGGTGCAATCCCTCCTAAGGATAGATAATTTAACCTACCACAACGATCCCACTCATAAGCCAATAGCCCATACTGTGACTGTCAACCACCGGGAAAGACATCTCAAGTGATCATGCCGCCACCCAAGGGAAACCAACCTGGTTGGCCTCCTTGCCTCCAAATCAGGAGCTTCCGCACCCACTAGGGGAGCAGTCCCCACACCACAAGCCGTTGATCGTCCCGACGATTATTATGCTATATGTAGCCGTAGCCCTCCAGAATACGACCAAACCAATGATACTGCTAGTACCATCTCACACATCCGTCACATATGGATCTCTCAGAAGGATCCCTAACCGTGATAGGAGCATCCTACCTCCTCCCCAAAAGACCCGAAATGTCCTACCACACATTTACCGTAATCGAGCCAAACCATGCGATTATTTCTAGATGGTAACTCCAATCTCTGGTTTGTAGTGCCATGAGGCCGTGAGTAGGACGATTCAGTAACCTTAATAACCTTCGAGGAGTGTTGAGTTGTTTTGGGAAGGTTGAGCGCGTATCCCTTACCCATTGAGAAGGTACGGCATTGGATGGTTTGATGTTTACCGTAAGAGTTTTGAAATCGAAATCCCTTCATCTTTCCTTAGATGGTAAGACCTGCTTGCGGTAGTGCATGCATGTCGTACATGTGGAGTTACGACCGGTGGTATGGGTTTTGACTATATGCTTGGGGCCTTTGGTGGTTTCAGTGACTCATACGTGATGCACTGGATGCATTGTTAGTGGTTTATAGGGGGTCTATGCGAGTGACGAACCAGATCCTTTCTTGGTGCATCGTGTGAGAATGGATCGGTTGGTGATGTGTGGTACCGTGACGAGTCAGGGAAAGTACGTTGGGGTAAGACCTAGTCCAGGTTTGACCTGAAAGACACAAAGGGGAGCTGCGAGGTGATGCTTGTGGCCATGTTTTTTCTTGGGAGCATGATCGTGGCTACGCCCGTTTGATCAGTAGATCTTTTAGCGTGAGCTTAACCGTTGAGAGCCTGGATGTATTGGTGCTTGAGCGATCCTCTGTTCATTGTGATGTTTTACATCATCCTGCTTAGATCGCGCAGTTTTGTCGTGGATCTGTATATGGTTGAGGAACCGTTTGGGCTATCGTACGCTACAGAATGAGACTATCGTATATCAGGAAAGTCCTATGGTGTTTGAGGCTTCGACTTTCGTTGGCTCTGACTAAAACTCTCTAGTTTTGAGCAGAGTTTTTGGCCAGCTGTGGGTATTCACTACTTGTAAGAGCCATGTTTCGGGGTGCAGTATACTAGTTAGTATACATGTCTAGCCCTTTATAGACTAGCGTGGCTACCCGTTTATGCTGAGTAACTATCCCTTTTGGGGTGCATCATGGCTACCCGTTACGGATTGGACATGTTGGGGGCTTGTATGTTTGGCCTTGAGGACCCTTGTCAATTGGTCGAGTTTGCCAACTCTGATAACTATATGTGGGTATATGGATAGCACCATTTGAGTGTTATATAACTGACCGGATTGGTTAATGACGTTATGGGCAAACGCAAGAGAGCTCGCCATGTTAGAAACTGAGGTTGATCAGTGAGGTGATTGAGAGGTTTGTGGGAGGACCATCTTCCATTGGTAGAGTACGCCCATAACAACATCTATCAGTCTAGCATACAGATGGCTCTTTATAAGGCGTTACATGGTAGGCCTTGTAGATCGCCTATTTGCTGGGTAGACATGGGAGAGTCTGTTCTTTCAGGACCTGACATGGTTAGAGAGACGATGGAGAAGGTTGTGACTATCCGATAGAGACTGATTATGACTGAAGTTGCCAGAAGAGTTATGCGGATAGGAGACGGTAACCTTTGGAGTTCACCGTGGGTGATCGTGTTTTTTTGCGAGTTTCTCCACGGAAAGGGATGATGAGGTTTGATAAGAGTGGCACGCTGTCGCCATGATACATCGAACCATTTTCTATAGAGGAGAGGATCGAGGAGGTGGCTTATTGCCTGGCTTTGCCACCGTAGTTGTCGTCTGTTCACGACGTCTTTCATGTTTCTATGCTGAGGAAATATGAGTCAGACCCGTCGCGTGTGCTTGACTGGTCAAACCTTAGATTCAATGATGATGTTTTGTATGAGGAAAGGCCGGTGTGGATTCTTGACCGTCGGGTGCAGGTTTTGTGCGACAAAACCTTTCCTTACGTCAAAGTGCTATGGAAACACCATGGCGAAGATGAGGCGACGTGGGTGCTGGAGTCTTACGTCCGAGGGACGTATTCAGATTTGTTCCCATCCTAAGGTACGTTTATTTCGAGGACAAAATCCCTTTTAGTGGGGGAAGTTGTAACGGTGTGACTTGTTTCAATTTCGAACTTTAATTAAAAACCCAGTTTAAAACTTTTTATGTACAAAACCTTTGGAAACTCGATTAAATCTTTTAAAAGATTTAAAACTCGATCTTAATTCGGAGTTGCTTCTTCGAGCTGGTGGCCCAAGAATCTCCGGAATATTTCGGAGTTTCGAGTTGAGTTCCAAGCCCATCGGATCGAAGACGGGCCATGTTTTAAGACATTTTTGGTTTAGGCCTGCTAAAGGGGTCGCTCGAGCGAACTTAAGACCGCTCGAGCGGTGTGCCTGGTTGACAGATTCGTATTTAAGTTACGTTTTATCGCGTTTTTGCCCCATTTTCAACCCTAATCGATACACAACGACTCGAGCAGCTGAGGGCATACCAGAAGAGTGTTTGGGGGAGATCCTAGACTGATTTTAAGCCTCATTTGGTAAGTATTCTTAAGTTTTTTTCTTAAGAATGTTAGTGTTTAAGTTGTATCTTATGTTCCCACCAAATCCATCTTTGTTCTAGGTGCTTTTGGTGAGGATTAGGGTTCGGGACAGCTTTTTGGGGGCCTCTTTATCTTTGAGATTTTGTATAATATGGATGATTATATCATGTTTTGGTTGGGTTTTGGTATTCATCTTTGATTAATCCGAAAATGTATGGGTCCTTGGTGATTATATGCATGATTAGTGGTTAAATCTTGTTATCTAAGCATGCTAGAGATGATGTTGACTTGTTAATTTAACACCCGATTTATGAGAACGAAAATTATGCATGAACCTAGGGTTTGAGATTGGATTTGAGGTACAATTTGGTGTACTAATCGATGGATCCTAGTTATGAGAAGTTGGGCCTATTTGTGTGTATTTAGGTCATATATGAACTTATCTCAACCTTGATATGTCTATATTATGGTTTGGCTCGATTACGGTAAATGTGTGGTAGGACAGGTAAGCCTTGGCTTATCTAGTATTTGAATTTGAATTGTATCATAATCATGTGCCTATGCTCTAATTTTGATGCATTGATGTTGCCTATATTGATAGAGGACATGTAGACTTCAAGGAATTCATGATTGGGGGACCCACTCATTTGGCCGCGAGCCATACGTTGGGTTAAACTTCGTAGAAGTCATGATAGGAGGGACCCACTCCTTTGGTC
This sequence comes from Sarracenia minor, assembly GCA_035668095.1. Classification (NCBI taxonomy): domain Eukaryota; kingdom Viridiplantae; phylum Streptophyta; class Magnoliopsida; order Ericales; family Sarraceniaceae; genus Sarracenia; species Sarracenia minor. The sequence goes on from JAULLD010399941.1 coordinate 10,693, forward strand.
GCGGGCCATACGTTGGGCTAGACTTCGTGGAAGTCATGATAGGGGGACCCACTCCTTTGGCCGTGGGCCATACGTTGGGTTACATTTCGTGAAAGTCAATAAAGGG
>JAULLD010401045.1:0-10796 GCA_035668095.1 Sarracenia minor
AAAAATAAGGATATTTTCCTTTTTAAGAGATGTTAAGGAGATGTTGGAAAATATTCTAACTCTTGAAATTTTTAGAAATTTCGGCAGAGTTTTCCCTGTTTTTGGGCCTTTCCAAAATGGGCAATGGCCTGTAAACAATCACCTGGACATCAACAATCCACACACGCGGCAAAACTAAGCTATAACAAGCTACAAAAAATCGTTATCCGGCATAACTATACTACTAGCTGGCACCTATCTCAAGATATAAAAAGGGGGCAGTCCTTAGGCACTCGCAACCCATAAGCAATGCTAAGCATGAAAGCTAACAAAATCAAAAGAGAAAATAAAACTACCCAACGGCAACTCACATGCATACAACTGAATGAAAAAGTAGCCTTATTGCTGTACAGTTATCCAACTACTAAAATAATTAAATACAATTAATCATACATCCATCCAAAGCTAAGAGTAAAGAAAAGCATAAACAATGTAAAAGTGTAGCTCATGCTTTTCCCCTCCTTGCTCAAAGCCTCCAAGATCTCTTCCTGCTTAATCTGAAAAATGTTGGGGTGGCTGAGCCACGGTTGTATGATAATAGACATAATAAATCAGAACATGATATGTAAGGTTGACATATGATAAGTGCTGGTCATAAACATGAAAACAACATTATACTCTTTCCTTAAAAATTTGTATCACATGCCCATTTTAAAATGAAATGTAACCATATTGTGAGTGAAACATGTTTATCATTTCAAATTTATATTCACAATCTCAAGTGTAATATTTTGTCATATAACAGCTACATGTATATACGTCAATAGAGATAGGTAGATCACATTAAGCTTTCATTCATAAACTCATGTTATTCCATACCCAATTAAGTAAAACCAATACATAAGGAATGATACGCACTCCCTCACTCCCACTAATCCATACACACCGTTCAATCACAATTTTACAAACTAGTTGGTTTGAAGGCTTGGTCGACCGTAGAATCAGTGCACAAATTTACAATCTGACCAACCAAGGATTGAGGGCTTGGTCGACCCTTTAGAATCCGAGCACAATTTCCAAACCGATGGGTTTGAGGGCTTGGTCGACCCTTTTTGAACACAGTTACATATCCGAGCACAATTTTACAAGCCGAAGCTTGAGGGCTTAGTCGACCCGTATCCAAACACAATTTCATATCTGAGAATATTTTTACAAGCCTGAGCTTGAGGGCATGGTCGACCCATATCCAAACACAAGCCCCTATCCGAGCATAATTTTACAATCCAACATAATGGATTAAGGGCTTGGTTAACCGAGCATAATTTCCAAACTGGGGGGTTTGTGGGCTTAGTCGACCCTTTATTAAATCCGAACGCAATTTTACCAACCCAAAGGTTGGAGGGCTTGGCCGACCCAATACTCCTTTCCAATCACTTGCCAATACCATAACTCACTCACTTGGGATCCCACCTCCAAGCCACAATGCACTCGATGCATGAGTAATGCATATACGCATGAATAAATCATCATTCTATCACATAACTTAATCACCAATTACCAAGGCTAACACATGTAAGCCTATGGATCCACTAGGTCTCCAGCTACGGTCTAACAAAACAGACACACATTTTCATGGATTAAGAGTCAAATTGCATCGAATTCCACATGATTAACACAAGTTTCAAGATATTAAGCAATTAACATGTGTTTGCCCAAATTTTCTTCAACAAATCAATCTCAAACTCTAACTCACTTAAATATCTTTATTTAGCTGCAATAACCATAAAAGTACCGAAATGAATGTAATCAATACTTAGCACATTCCTAGAAATTAATCAAATTAAGAAGATTCACGGTTAGGGTTCTCTAGTTGAGGCAAACCATATGAAATCCAAATTTAAAGGATAAGTCTCTCCTATTCAAAGCATCCACCAAGGGAAGCACAATGATATCAAAAATCACAAGGGTATGAAGCTAATTTGGTTACCAACTTACCGATTTGTTAAGGAGGATTAATTCCACTCATCCCCAAAATTACCGAATTTGATTCCTACGTTAATTGGCATACCAATTTCACCTAATCACGATCAATTTCAGCAAATTGCCTCAATCCAGTCAAAAATCCAAAATTAGGACAAATGTTCCAAATCAAACCCTAGGTTATTCAAAAGTACAATTGATCACACCAATATCATTCTAATAATCAAGGATAGTTATCTCGAGATTCAATTTCATGATTTTATCACTACTTGTTTAGTCTGAAACACAAAATTAAAAACTAGAGCTCAAAGTGCATTTTCGATTCTCAGTACTAGTTCAAGGATAAATTTTGAAGGAAAAATTACAATCCATATCAGTAGAGGTGTTCATTAAGTCCAGAATCCTTCCATTGTTGAAGAAAATTGATGAAAATCAAACCGATTGAGCCGAAATCAAATGTCGGAGGTGCGGCAAAAGGAATTCTGTTTCAAAGCATCGGTGCTCCATGTTTTTTAGTTTCTCCTCTGTCTCTCTCTTTCTTATCCTCGTCGAAGTCAAGCAACGCTACTGGCACGCTGGTGAGGGGCGGCATTGGTTGGTTCTTCTTTCTCCTCTACCTTCTTCTCCTCTCTTTGCGCAAATTGCGCATCTGATCAAGGCCAAACTAAGGTTTCCTCCCTTCCTCTACCGTTGGCAACAACATGAGATGACGCCAGAGGCGGTGTCGGTGGTGGACGATGGTGGCGTCTTGGTCCTACCTCTCCTCTTCCCTCATCTCTCGCACCCCTCTCCCCTTCTCTCTCTCGGTTCTATGTTTTGTGCTGGGCTTGGGCGCCTTCTCAAAGCTTCTCGCATTTACGAGAAGTTTGTTCTCTGTTTTGTTTTTGATTTTTATATAAAAGGAAAAATATTTCTCTTATAAAATAAATAGAAGGTCAAATTAGGGTATCCAAAAATCCTTTTGATTTAAATTAAATTATTAAATAAAATAGTACAGGTCCTTACACTCCCGATCCTTGTTCTCTCACTCTCTCTTTCGAGTCTCTGTTTGCGCAACTGAAGTCGCGTGAGACTTGTTCTTGTTATATATATTTTTTAAAGAGATGAGTAAATATATATATATATATATATATATACTAAAATCTTTTATTTAAACCACAAATGTCTCGAGCGTATAACAAAAAAAACATTTTTTTTGTTAACCAAAAAAGATTTCCCATTGTGTCAAAAGAAAATATTTCTTTTGCCCAATAAAAAATCCGAGGTTAAAAAGAAATCAACTATCCAAAATCCTTTTGATTTAAATAAATATTCAATAAAATAAATCTGGTTATTACACTGCTGGTATCGTATGCATGGCTTATAACAATCATGGGCATCTTTAAAGAGTGTTGGCTAGTAGAATCCACTTTGGAGTATCTTGGGAGTGGTCTTCTTTCCACTAAAGTGTCCACCACATGCTAAGGAATGATAGAATCAAAGGATGCTCTCTACTTCTTCCTTAGGTATGCACCGTCGTATGATTTGGTAGTACAGTATTTGAATAGTTCAAGTTCCTCCCAGAATTAGTTTTTTACTTGCGAGAAGAACTGATCCATTTGTTGTTTTGACCAGTTTGTTGGGATGCGTCCCACCGCCAAATAGTTGATTATATCAGCGTACCTGGGAGGTTGGATAGTAGTGACCAAAAATAATTGATCGTCAAGAAACTAGTCTCGTACAGGTACATGGTCAGTGGGGGATTGGACTAGGAGTCTGGAGAGATGGTTGGCTACTGAGTTTTTAGTTCCTTTGTCGTCAGGAAACTAGTCTCGTATAGGTACGTGGTTAGTTCCTCAACGTGGTCGATTACAAAGTAGTCAACTTCCATTACATGGTGGTGGGAGGCGTGGAACACATTAAGCCTCAGCTTCATATTGCCAAACGAGACATCCATAAGTCCAGTTAGATAGTTGATGCATGCGTTTGCTGTGGCCAAAAAGGAGCGCCCAAGAATAACATGTGTTTGTCTCCTCAAGTTCGTATCTGATTCAGTATCTAGTACTATAAAATCAACAAGAAATAGGAAACTATCGACTTTGACTAGTACATCTTCAATTATACCTCGGGAAACTTTGACTGACCTATCTGCCAACTAGAGAGTGTCAGGGGTTGGTTTTAGTTCTCTAAGGCCAAATTAGTCATAGGCCGCGTACAAGAGAAGATTAAAGCTAGCTCCTAAGTCCAATAGCGCTCGATTAATCTGATGATCTCCAATTATGCATGAGATTATTGGTTTCCTTGGGTCTTTCAACTTGGGGGCCAAATCATAGCTAAGGATGGAACTAACATGTTCAGTGAGTAGCACTTTCGTGGGCATGCTCGTCTGCGTCTTACGCATTTGAGTGCATAAATCTTTCAGGAACTTAGCGTTAGATGGTATTTATTGGATATCAACAAGAAGGGGTAGGTTGATTTTGACTTTCTTGAATAATTCAAGTACGTCAGTCAGTGGTGGTCCCTTCTTGAGCTGTGGTGCTGGTGGTTCAAGGTGTGATGGATACTTCGCCTTGCGTTCTTTTAGTATTTTCGGTGGAGCCATGAGTGCCTCTTCCAATGGATCTTTGTGTGGTTGTGCAGTCATTTTCTAAGTTGCTTCAGAGTCATCAGATTCGTCCACAACTTTTGGGGTAGGTATTGGTTGCACATGCATGTCTTGAGTAGTGTTGGAGTCTTCAAACTCCTCGAATATGGTTGATGTTTGTTAAGTTCTTTCGGATGATGGCCATGGTTCTAGATCTTTTCCACACCTCAAGGTCATTACAGCCTTAGCTTGCTCATGGTATACCCCGCTACTGCTGGGGTTGTTATCGATGACGTACTGGCCTTTGGGGTTCGCCACAGCATGACTTGGCAATTTACCATCCTCTCGGGGGTTTAGTGCAGTAGCTATTTGCCCTACCTGTGTTTCTAGCTTATCAATGGATTGCGATTGAGAACTCAAAAGTTTGGTTTTCACATCCTGATCTTTTAGGTGTTTTCACATAGTTTCCTGGAAGCCAGGTGCTCGAGGGGTCGAGGCAGGTGCTTGTTGTGGGGGACGGTAGACCTGTTAGTTGAAAGAATTGAAGGCGGGCCTCAGAGCCTAAGTATGGGATTGGCTAGGTTATTGATTCCACCAACTAAAGTTTGGATGGTTCCGCCAACCATGGTTATAGGTGTTAGAATAAGGGTTGTTGCCTGGTTGGGGAAATCTTCGAGCAGCATTAACTTGCTCTTGGGCAAATTCAGGGAATAGCTCGGCTATAGGACATTCAGTGCCAAAGTGTCCTGCGCTAGCACATAATGCGCAAACCTCTTTGATATTTGAGGGTGTTTCTTGAGCTATAGGCAGAATAGTGGTCAACATCGTTCCTATCTTTTCAGAGATGAACTTTACTTGGGCTGTAATATTTATCATTTGGTTGACCTCGTAAAGTCCTTGAGTCTTCGGAGCTAATGTCCAGTTTGTGCGGGAGACTGACGCTTGATGTTGTGATCTCTCGGTCAATTTCTCTAAGTGAGTCTATGCCTCGGTCTTGTTGTTCCTCATGAATGCCCCGCCACACGAAGCCTCAACGTATTGACGATGTTGGGACAACAGACCTTCATAGAAGTTCTACACTAGTTGTTATTTTGGGACTTGATGGTGAGGACAGCTCCTTATCAGCTCCTTGAGACGCTCCCAAGTCTCGTGAAACGATTCTCCCGCTTGCTGAGTAAAGCTAGTGATAGCTCAACGAATCTGATTTGTCTTACCGATCATGAAGAATTTCTAAAGGAATTCTTGCTGAATTTTAGCCCATGTGATTATTGAGTTCGACTCTATAGATTTAAACCAATTCTTGACTTTGTCACGAAGGGAGAATGGGAATAACATCATATGCATGACCTCCTCGGTTAGGTTGTTAAGTCTTGTGGTATAGCAGATCTCTAGGAATTCGTCTACATGTTTATAGGGATCCTCAATACTATGTCCATGGAAGAGGGGTAGTAGTAACAGAAGATTAGGTCTAATCTTGTAATTATCGATCCCGATGTTGGGTGGTTCTAGGCAAGTTACAAACTCATAAGCTATTGGAATGTAGTAATCCATCAGCACTTTGAGCGGTTGATCAGCCTGGTTAGCCTGATTGTTACATAGATCGGCCTGCGAAATGACCGGAGATGTGGTTCCATCGGCCATAGTGTGTGTATGAAGTAGTGCAGGATTTCGAAGAAAAGGGTTCGAATGTAGGTTTGTTCTAAATGTTCTTTCTATTTCAGGAAAGGAGCGGCGACCAAGCATGCAAATAACAGCACTGAAAAAAACAAGAAACAGTAAAATATATTTTTATTATTTTTTTTAGCGTCCGGACGAAAAAGGAGGAGTGTCCGAATGACACGTAGAGGGAAACGTCCCAACGGATAAGGATATCGTCCGGACGGCACGTGTTCCAGAATTTAGAATTTTCTATTTTTGGGAAGAAAACTGAAAATTTCGAGAACTCGGGCTAAAAAAGAAATTAAATAATTTAAACAAAAAATTTTAAACAAAAATAAGCATCCTTTTTCCAGACAACTGCGCCAAAAACTGGTAGTCTGAAACTCTGTTAAGGAAAATCCTTATCGCTTAGTTGTTAATCCCGGGTTGACTATTGTTTATTTTATTTATTGTATCAAGATTCACTACTAACTGGATAGTAAGTAGCAAGTCCAGGGTCGATCGTACAAGGAAAATGAGTTATTTTTGTAAGAAAATATTTAAACTATTTAATTTAGAAAAAGTATAAATCTTAGATTTGTTTAGAAAATGTTTTTAGCAAAGAAAAAGTAAATAAATAATCAGAAAGCTAATTAAGATAAATTATGAGAAAGGTTCCACCTCATGTTAGAATCCACTGTTATGTGATAATCTAGTTTCGAGATAATTTCTACTTTATTTAACTTTGAATCAGATTAAATCCTATCATGACATGACTGATATGGATATCCAAGAAAGATTTTGATTTCAACAAGGCATACCGTATCTGGAGCATAGCCTATCTCAAGTTCTACTTTCAATATCCTAAATTACAAATACATCATAGTCTATCCAAGATTACGGCCCATCCGGAGTACAGTCCGTTTTATCCATGACATAGTTTATCTCTAATTTATATATTTGAACTGTTAAAAATCATACAACACTCATTTAATGCAATCACAAAAAGCTTAAACGGGAATTCAATTAATTAGAGAAATAATATTGTTGCATAACAACCTCATTACAAAGCATAAATAAAGTACATAATTAATCTACTCATATGTTACCAAATTACGGCTTCATCGTCATTGGAAGCTGAGGAAGGGACATAGACAATCATGGTCGGGCAGAGCTCCTTCGTCAAGTGGATGTCGATCGTTAATGGCAGCTCCTCGACGAGGTTCGGATCTTCCAAAGGTGGCTTGGCCCTGGTGGCCGAAACTACTAACTACTATATAAGAGAAGAGATGATTCAATTCTGAATGATTGAATATAAAAAATGTGATACAAAGAGTCCTATTTATAGATTTCTGGAGCCTCGGAATTAGCAACTTCTAACACGGGGCATCCAGACGGAATTGCATGGAGAACACATTAGTTTCCTATTTCAGAGTGTCAGGACGGTCGGCGACAAGCGACGGGATGGCACTTGCTTGGGCGTAACAATGGATAGCGTCGGGACGGTCGACTAACTGGTGGCAGGATTGTAGCAGCGTCAGGATGGTAATGTGAAGGCGTCCGGACGGAATTTGCAAGTTCTGTTGGTCTTCATTTGGTTGTGATGAATTTACTATTAAAGTGGCTATTTTATGGCTATTTTGTGTCACTCCTCCAATGCCTGCGTTATACACAAAAATACTACAAAAACATAGATTAAATAACAGAAAGGGACAAACTCAGTGTAAATTAACTGGTCTAAATCATCACTTTTGAGTGCCGATCATTAATGTAAGGAAAACCCTTAAAGTGTTAATTGACAAAGTTACGTTGGTTTAAAGGATTTGGGGTTTGTGGTTTGCGTAGAGATTATCGGGATAGCCTAGCCATCCCTTCTTTGGTTCAATTATGTGGTAAGTATAAATTATATTTGTACTTGAAGTTGAAGCTTGTAGTTATAAATCGTGCTTTGAACTTAAATGGAAGTGCATAAATACATGATTAGAAGTAATAGATTGAATTGTACGAAGAAACTAATAAAAGCTGTGAATTGAAGTTCACCAAGTAGTGTTAACAAATAAATGGACGTTGTAAGTTTGAAGTTCTATTTGTGATTTGAATAAATAAAATTGAGGACGTGGAATTTAAGTTCATTTTGTAACTTATTGTATGTGATTGTATTATGAAGTTAAGGGCGGCCCATCTTCTAAGCGGGGACGAAGTTATTAGCTCTTTGTGAGCTATAGGACAGCCCATCCTTAAAGCGGGGACGAAATTAATCGCCCTTGGCGAGCTATGGAAGACAATGGATAATTAATCTATTAAGCAGAGGACTTGATTATTGGATAACTAATCCAATAAGAAGGAAAGAAATTATTGGATGATAAATCCAATAAGAAAGAATTATGTGTTGGATAATTAATCCATAAGATGAAACAATTCGTTGTGAGGTGGAGGTATGAAGTGTATTTTGTAGTTGCATGTAAATTGAGATGTCTAATGATGAATAAATTTTCATCTTTGAAGGGATTGAGAAGAGAGGTAGCAATGAGGTTGTGGTAAGAATTGGTTATGCTATGGTAGGTTAATGATTAATGTTTTTTTCCTTTTTGCATAACCTATTATATTCTTGCATTTTATGTTTCATCATGTTTCCTACGAGCATTAGCTCATGTTGTTGTTTTATTGTCTTATGAAACAACAACACAGGTAATTTAAGTAAAGCCATAGCGGAGTAGACTGGATTTGAAGCACTCACCGTCACCGTCGACATGGGACTTATGGATCTACCTTGCGTCATTCGTTTTATTCATTGGTAGAATAAGGAATAATTCCTTTTCTAGTTTATAGGGTTTTAACAATTCTCGTTGACTTAATAAAGTTGTAAGGTCATAAGACCACTCATTGCTTTTGCATGCATCAGTGAGAAGTTTTGGATTGATAGAGTTGTGGATTTGAAGTTAATAATTGTTAATTCTATTACGTTTCCTTTGAATGAATTTTGGTAATTTAGTTTAAGTTTTCTATCTCCCATAAACCCGTATTTATTTAAAAATAGTCATAAATTTAGACTTATAGGAGAGGCAGATGGGTTGCCTTTATAAAATATCATTTTTATAACAGTTGGGAGCCATTTTTTTGGTCCATTGAGGGTAAAGGTCTTGGTTGTAGGAGAAGGTTGCAGCATCTGCTGTAGGAATCCAGTTTTTGATACAGTAACTTGGGCGAAGGGGGGGTCGCTCAAGTGAACCCCCTGAAGCTTGGCAGTGAGTTTTATTTGTTTTAAACTGCAATTTATACTAATCCTTGGGTATTCTCCTGAATAATGACGTTTTCTCAAAATGGTGGTTTTGAAGATTTAATGAATTAGAAAAAAAAATGAAGGATTTTATGAAGAAAATTTTTAGCCAAATGTTATGATTTTTATGCAAACTGAAGATGATGTTCTTAATGAATTAAAAATACATGTTTATTAATTCTAGAAAGGTCAGGGTGTGACAATTGTCGTTGAGATGACTCTTTGTGAGTCAACGGGGAGCCCATCCCTATGGTTATAGCCCGAAAGATGGGGATGACTCTTAGTGTGTCAACGAGGAGCCCATCCGTTCGATGGTTAACCGTAAATTTGTGACCAATCGTTGCCAGTTAACGGGGAGCCCATCCCTTCGGTTATGGACCATAAGTTGGGAACAACTCTTAGTGAGTTGACGGGGAGCCCATCTCTTCGGCTATGGGACATAATTTGGGGGAAATTACTTAATGATCAACGAGGATGTTAGAGTTAGCGTATCGAAAGTTTTTAAAAATTGTTTTTATGATTGATTACGCAGTAGTAAAAACCGTAATCTCCGCATTTTTCATTAATAATCAAGACATACATAGAACGGGATAGAGTTATACTGATTGAAACTTTGTCGTAAATTTTCTAAGATTGTTCCACGTTGAGGCGGGACCACCTACAAATCTTCTCGTGTATATCTCGGATGCGCTACAATGGTCACGATGTGTGGGCACCGTATCCAACTGAGGCTTCTTCATGTTCTTGGGTTTCTTTTCACACACCAACCCTCAAAATTGCAAAAACTATGCAGAAGGAACTACTAGAAAATGTATCTACCGAGACAAAAAAAACTTCGTCGCTAAAAGGGCTAATTTCGTCGCTAAAAACTTTAGTGACGAAATTGGCGACAAAAATTTTTCGGCTTAGTAACTGCGTTGCAAAAAACTATTGGCGATGAAATGTTTTGGCGAAGAAATGTTTTCGTCGCAAAAAATGTGATAAAATAATTCAAAATGTTGGTATCACGGGGTCTCAAACCCCAAACCTCTAGCAACCCGGAAACCCGTAACCCCGCAAACCGCACACAAACCTTCTAAGCTACATCCCAATCGTGTTATATTTGTGATATTATTTTAATATTATCTTTATTCAAATAAATTTATTTAAATAATAAATAAATTTATTTAAATAATAATATAAAACTCGTTAATAATAAATAATTTTATTTAAATAATAAAATAAAATTCATTAATAATAAATAAGTTTATTTAAAACTCATTAACGACGAAACAATTTTCCGTCGCCACACGTCATTAGCGACGAGACTATAACGTCCTAGAAAACATAATGCAATTTGCGACGAAAAAGTATTTTTGG
>JAULLD010403254.1:0-10792 GCA_035668095.1 Sarracenia minor
ACACCAAAATTGGTCTAATACTCGGGAATAAGATTCCAGAGATTCCAAAACAAACGGCGTAATCATCGGACCTCGAATCGTCGATAAACTTTAATTCTTTCAAAACTTTTAACCGGTTTCTCAGAAAATCAAATGAACGACGGTTTAGAATTAAAGCTTAAAATCCGAAATGGTCCATGATCCCCCGGGCCAAGGCTTCCAAAGTGTGCCAAAAAATGTCACACGTACAAACTAGGATTAGGCCCTTACATGACTCGTGACACGAAATGACATGTGCATGCTATATGGATACATGGGTATGAAGGTATGATGAATTTAAGGATGATATTTATGGCTTTAACATCCCGTTGACTACTTTTGGAATCTGATTAGAAAGGTATCTCATGAACGTCCATTCTAGTTAGAAATACAAGCAAGTTATTCGGATTGAGGTATCACTCCAATTAGCCTCCTCGATATGTGATGAGATGTTGACATGCTTATGTGTATAGATGTTGACATGCTTATGTGTCTAGATGTTCACATGAATATGTGTATAATTGTTAACATGTCTCATGATAGAATTGTTATTTCATGGATAACGAGTTATCTTACTTATGGGAGTGGGATTATGAGGGTTATCTGGGAGTGAGTAGGCCTATGTGTTAGGTGGTTGCTCTACATGATTTTGTGGTAGAGGTGGTGGTTTACACGTCGTGAGCCGTGCTATGTCATAAGCCATGCGTTCTCGTGCCCTGTCTTTGCGTAGTAAGTTGTGTACTACCTAGCGCGTATGAATGGGAATGCTTTGCACGATAGAATGTGGATGGGAACATAAAATCAGGTTTTGGAGCTAAAATGATGTTGTAGTATCTATGCAATGTTTCTGTTTCTACAACATCCGTTCGAGCGGTCGTTGGTTCGCTCGAGCGGTCCCCTGAGTTCAAGACTACGTGGTTTTGTGTTTGGAACTAGAGTTTTGAGGGATGTTTTGGGTATGGTTCTATACTCCAAAGGGAGGATTTTTGGGCACATTCAAACTTAGTGACGAATTTTAAACCAAAGGTTTTGGTTGCTTAAACACAAAGGGTTTTCTTTGGAGCGAACCCCTAGTCGTGGATTTGAGTTATATTTCACCAACTTGGCTTGGATATAGATTTATTTCCAGTCTTTCTATGTTTGACCGTGATCCTAGTGGTAGGCACCTATGTGGTGTGACCGGCTTGATAGTTGTGAGTATATTCGGGGGACATTCAGTTAGGTTGATGTCGGTACAGATCGGGTTATCGCAGATAATTGGTAAGTGGGCAACTGTCTGGGGCCGACTGTTAATTCTTCTTGGACTATACTAGGATTGAGACTTCTGTGGATCAGTACCTTGTAATGATTTTCTGATGGCTAAGAACAGGAGCCGGTGTGATGGTATAAGTGTGAGTATATTCCCTCGTGGTCCTTAGTGAGAGCAGGTTGTTCCACCTTCTGGATGTGGGGGTGCAGCTTAGGTTTGTGGAAGTAGCCTTTGGTTGAGTCGATGGTCTTATGTAGGAATTACAAGCCGTTGGTGCTTGTTGATCTATGATCTCAGATGGTTTGGGTTGTTGCACCCTTGGGGGCTAGTGAGGTGAGTTACGCCTATGGTTTTTCCTCGAGATGCTCTTTGCGTTTTGAGCCCGACATAGTTCTTTGTAAATTACCTTGGATGGTGTTGGGTTGGCAGTGAGACCATTTGATTATTCTGTGTCAAGACGTGTGGCATGTCTCTTCTAAAAATGGAGGTATGAGTACATGATTCCTTTGAGAATGATGCTACGGTTGGTGTTTGTAAGTGGTTCTAAGGGGATTAGTTCTGATGAGTTTGGGTTTGTGAGCCTATTGTAGTGGGAATAGCTATGGTCTGTATGATTGCCAGAGTAATGATGTGAGAATCTTGTGTAAGATAGATGCCATAGAAAGGATATCTGAGGATATTACAGATTGGTATCGTGCGGTCGACGCAGTAACTTGGAAGTGTAAGTGGCTGATATAACACATGACATGTCTTAATTTCATCTTTTAATTCAAACATGGTTTTTCCTAAAAAAGATAGAGTAGTTTTAATGTTTTAAAATGAATTAAAACATGATCTTATTTTGGGGTGTTACAGTCAATTGTTGATACCTTGAGGACAGGCTGATAATGAGTAGTAGTGTGAGTGATGACTGCTTGTTTCTTGCGGATGGCTTCGGTCTCTGGTTTGTGGTATCGTGAGGTCGTATGTATGATGAGTTATTAACCTTGGTGACCTTCGTAGGGTGTTTAGTTGCCTGGGAAGGTTAAGTATGTATCCCTTTAGTGTTAGGTAGATGCGGTGCTATGCATGATTTGGTGTTTGTCGTGGGAATTTGGGAAGTGGGTTGTAACTATGATAGTTTAGGCTTTTTGGTAGTTCCAGTGAGTTACATGCGACGCGATGGAAGTGCTACTAGTGATTCATGGAGGTTCATATGGGAGACGAACCAGGAGTATCTTCGGTTCTTTTCCACAAATTTTGGTGTGTCATGCAGTGGTGAGTGAGTTAATGCCATGTGATACCTTAACGAGTCGAGGGAAGTGTTCTTTAGATAAGACAAGGTTCAAGTTGTTATGGAAGTTACAAAATGCATTTCGCATTTTAAGTAAGATCTTCGGCCTAATGAACATGAATGAGAGCTACAAGATGATGTTTGTGGCTATATGTTTGTTTTAGAGGGTGATCTTGGTTATGTTTGTCAATTTGTAGAGTTCTTACTATGAGTGTAACAATTGAGAGCATGAGTGTGTTTGTGCTGGATCGATCCTGTATTTAGTATAATGTGTTGCATCATATATCAGTGAGATCGTATAGCCATGTTGTGGATTCGTGTGGGGTTGATGGAACGTTTGGGGCTGTTGTATGTTAACGAGGTTGTGTGTTGCTTGGGGATTCAATCTTATCGGTTTCTAATTGGGGTCCTCAGGTTTTAAGCAAAGTTTGCAATCAGTTATGGGTACCAGTTGCTTATGAGTACAGTATCATATTGGTACGGATTGGTAGGTAGATTGTTGCCATTTATAGAACTGTATGATGGTCTGTTTACACGGAGTATCCATTTATATCATGTCACATTTTGGAGGGCATGTCGGGAGTTTACATGTTTGGCTTTGAGCATGTTGCAGAATTATACGGATTGGTATCATGTTACCTTTTACCGATTGGCAAAGTTTAACGACTACAACAGTGATCAGTTACATATTCTGATGGCACCTTTTGCGGGTGTATGGTAAACTAGGTAGGTTAACGGCGTGTTGGGTTGACGTGAGAGAATTCGCCTGGATTAGGACCACGGTTGGTCGGTGAGATATACAAAGCTGCTTTTCCCATTAGGTATGTTGATTCCGAGGATGAAATCTTCTAAATGGGGGAGGTTGTAATACACCAGACCGTTTCAATTTCGAATATTAATTAAACTGATTTTAAAACTTTAAAACCTTATTCGTGAACTGGTTAAAAATTTACGGGAAACTAAACTTTGATCTTGATTCGGAGTTGCATGATGTTACCATTTGTTTTAAAACCTCGGGAATATTATTTCGGGGTATCGGGCTAAGTTTGAGAATGTTCAGATCGAAAACAGGACTTGATTTTTAAAATTTCGAGCAGTTCGGGACAACAGGGACCGCCCGAGCGGATGGAAGATCGCTTGAGTGGCCTATGTCGATAGTGGCTTTTGAATGACACATTTGGGATATCTTTTCTCTCTTGCTCGAAAACAAGTGGACAGATGAGGGGAAGGTTGGACACTTGGGAAATGGTTTTTTGATGGAAGATTAAGCCTCGTTTGGTAAGTTTTTCTTGAATTAAGTTTGATTTCCTTGATTTCCATCCATTGTTCTACATATTCACTAAACCAATTTTTTGTTTTCGATGTTTGTTTAATCTTAGGAGCAACTAGGCGGCTGTTTGATGGCTTCCACTATGGTCTTAACTCGCATGGTGAGAGATGCAGCTTGTGGAATATGTTGAAGTTCCTTTCTTTAGGGGTTACTCAATCCCCTTGGATTGTGATGGGGGATTTTAATGTTGATCGTTTTCCTTATAAATGTTTTGGTGATTGCAGTAAATAGCCCCTGCACATATGGAGGACTTAAACAATATGATGTATGAAGCTAAGCTTGATGACCTCCATTTTGGAGGATTTTTGTTTAGTTTGTCAAAACCAGATGGGTGACCGTTTTATTAAACATAAGATTGACAGGGCTATGGTAATGAAGTCTGGACAATCAAATTTCCACAAGCTAATGCTATGTTTTTGCCTCTGGGTATCTCCACTCACATATAAAAGTGTGGATCTATCTAGAGGAGAATATTGTAATGAAAACTTTCAAGTTCATCGATTTCTGGGTGGACTGTCCCGATTTCGTACTAGTGCTATGAAATTTTAGGGTTCCAAGATTAAGGGGTCAATAATGTTTGTTGTCTGCAAGAATCTGAGGGCCCTTAAAAGTTAGCTCAAAAGGCTTAATAAATGCTCTTAGAGTGAACTCCCTGCTCAGTTAGCTAGTCAAAAGGAAATCTTAGAAGATGTGCATAAAGCTTTTACGAATTATCTAAATGATGCTATTTTTGGCTACTGAGAAAGGGAGGCTTAGATGGTTTATGTTGAGTTAGCAAAGGTAGAGGAAAGTTTCTTCCGGCAAAAATCAAGGATTCAATGGCTAAACTTAGGAGATGAAAATAAGTTTTTCTTTAAATCCATCCACTTCCAAATGAACAAATCTCGCATTTCGGCGTTAACTCTTGAGGATAGCTCGTTGTGTAATGATATGAAGGAGATCAAAAGGTATTATGGGGTATTATGAGCAGATTTTGGGGTCATAAAATAGAAGCAATAGTATTGATGATGTGTTGCCAGCTTCGATTTTAACCAAACGACTGACTTAGGAGTAGTCCATTGATTTAGCGAGTGATGTTTCTGAAGCAGAGGTCATGGATGTTTTCTTTTCTATTAAGGCTAACGAAGCCTTGGGTCCGGATTGTTACTAGGCGGGTTTCTTCCGAAGTGCTTAGGATACTCTGGATAGGGTTGCGTTGAGGGATGTGAAGTCCTTTTTTGATTCGGGTTTTGTACTCAAAGAGTTTAATTCAACTACTATTGCTCTTATTTCGAAGGTCCCTAACCCTTCGTCTATCAAGGAAAATAGACCTATTTCTTGTTGTAATACGATTCAAGTGTATTTCGATGATTATTGCTAATAGAATCAAAAGGGTCCTTGCGAAGGTGGTTTTCCCATCTCAATATGCCTTTGTTAAGGAGGGAAGAATTGAGGATAACATTTTCCTCGTAAAAGAACTCCTACGGAACTACCATGAAGAGTGTCATGGTCCTCGGTGTGCTCTCAAGGTTGATATTATTGTTAGTATTTTGGCTATTCCCGGGTTAAACACAAAACCATTGTGTCTGTACCTTTGATTTTGGGTTTGGGATTTTTGAGTGTTTGTGTCTAGGTTCTCTGTCCTGCTCACATTCAGCAATCCCGCTCCGATTTTACAAGGTTTATGGCACTCACATACACACACTCATATGTATTCATATCACATCATGATTATGGTAGTTTGTGTATATTGTTGTCTTAGAGAATTCATGACTTACCATGAATTCTAGGCATTGGAGCGCGATGGGGCTCGAGCACCTTCCAGCGCCCTGGAGCATTCGCAGAACGCTTAAGCCGTATCGAGCGGTAAACATTAATTTGTGCCTTTCTCAAAAAGATGAGAGTTGAGAAATTGAAGCGTCCGAAGAGAGCCCATAGAGAGCTCGAGAGTCCCTATTCAATGTCTTAATTTCTCTTTGCTGAGAGTTGGGTTTTCCCAGCGTCAGTAGCGCTCCCGTAGAGCGCTAGAGCTCAACGACGAAACCCTAACAATTCTTATTGGCGAGGGCAGAAAAAGCCTACCATCTTTAACCACGCCCGAAGAACGCACGAAGGCGTTATAGCGCCAGCGACGCGCTCGAAAAGCATTCGAGCGCTAGTGTATTTTTCTATATAAACACCTCATACCACCGTTAGGTCTTTTGAGAATCCTCTCCCAGCCTTTTGGCTATTCCTGGAGAAGCTATTACCTCTCTTAGACTTTCTCAAAGCCTTGGTGTTAAATCCCAGTATCAATGCCTAAGGATGCATCATAATCCCAGGTAATGCTACCTCCTCTCATGGTCACATGTATTCTCATCCATGTTTCTACTAGATTTTCTTAGGATTTATGTTATCTATCTTGCTTAGCTATTGTATGCTTTTACTTTTATTAGTTCTTGCATTCATAGCATGTAGGTTGAGGAATCCTTTATAGCAACTGTAGGTTTTGAGACTTATGTTAGATTCACCATCCTAGGAATGGTTATGTTACCGTGTAGTAGCTTGAGACCGTGTGACTTATGTTAGTCTCACACTCTTGCCTCTCGGCTAAGTGGTTCCGGAGAAACCTCCGATGTTACCACCCTCCAGTGTGCTATAGTTCTTACCTTTCTTAGGATCGGTAATTAGACCACATCTGGAGTTATAACCATAGATGTCCTTGTTCTCACGATAGTTAGGAGTCCATCTTTGGTCATCATCACTCTTGTCATTATTCTCACCACCTTCCACTTGTACTATGCTTGAGCGCACACCTGGCCGACGTATTTCAGAGCCCTCTTTGATAGGGAGATCAGGACTAGTTCCCGTAGATTGCATGCTATACTCGACCTCAGTTTGGATTGAGTATGGTGATACTCATAAAACATTGGAGGGGGAGCTACGCGACTTTAGAATCAAGAAGGGGTTGTGGCAGCTCTGAGGAGTAGAAAATAGGTTTTCCATCGGGAGTTACGGGTGTTTCCTAGTCTGTCTATCTTGTAAACCATTTGGCTTTTAGTGCATAGTTTTCATCGTGTGTCGGTGCGTGGTTTTCATCCCAAGAAGCTTCCCTAGGGTTTCCATGTATATCGTGTGTTCCTTATGGTTATTGGATGTTTTAGCTTATTTACAGCTTTATGTTGATGTTAATTTCATTAACCTTAACTTGTTATCATGTTAGGTTAGAAAATTAATCAATTAAAATTAAATAATTTTAATTTATCAACTCATAACCTATTCCCCCCATAGGTCAGTTTATCGGTTAGCAGTAGTATTTCAATTGGTATCAGAGCGAGGTTCTCACTCTATGGACTCACGTTCTGAGTAGATCCTTCGCTTGCTGGGAACCCGTCATCTATTTCAAATGATTCTGTGGCTACATGCCATTTTAAGTGTGTTGGTTGCCAATTGACCAACCCTCATCACTTCTAGTTGGATAGACCACTTTATCCTTCTAGAATTGTGGTTCAATACCCTTGAATCACTTTCTTCTGCACACTAGCAACTTTCCTTGCCAGGGTTTATCTTGTGCAGTGAGCTGGTCCGTGCATCTGTAGGAACCATAGGGTCCCTTCTTATCAGCCCTTGCACGTTGTCGGTGTGTCAGTAATTTCCTATGCCATGTCCTTCCTTGCGCAGTGAGTTGACACATTCGTTGTACATCCCCTAGGTTTTCCTTAGGTGTTGTCTTCATGTCGTATGGTTCCTTGTACCCCTCTCCTTAGACCATGTGTTTCTGTAATAGGACTAGGTGTTTCTTGTTTCCGCTAGTGTTATTTCTTTCTAGAGAGGTCGTATAAGAGAGATTGTATATACTTTGTATATCTATTTTGTTTCTTATCTGTTTTCATGCTTGTGTGCTTGACATGCCTATTATATGCATGCATGAGTATTGAGATAATTCTTACTCTTATCAAGCATAATTATTTGAAGATTTTTCATGTAATTTGGATTTTCCTCTATCATAATATAATTATGCTTGTGTTTATGCTTTGAGTTAATAGTTGCGTTATCTCACCTATTTTGCACACACTCTATGGGAGCTTTATATTTGTGAGTCACAAGTTAGGTATTACATCTAGTCTTTTGCTTATAACCTTATGGTCTTGATCTAGATTGGCCTACATTTGTGGTTTACCTTAAGATGCTTTCCCTTGTCTGCATCCGCATCTGAATGACCGCCTGTTGTAGGTGTAAGTCGTTACTCTGTGTGAGTAACCACCTATGTTCGGTGTAAGTCGTCGTTTGTGTGCCTCCCTTGATAACAAGATTCTGTTATCTACACCCTATATTGTGATATCACAATTACCACACTATGTTATAAAGTGTGTCTAGCCTTGTCTTCGGCTTTGGGTTCCATAAGGGCAAAAGGTTACACATGTGCCTTTTGAGTATGTAGACCAAGGTTTATGTACATATCTGAAGGTCTAAATATTTTGGGTTTTCCTTCTATTTCGAGCGCATTATTCATTTCCATATGATAGGACTTGATTCTGACTTGTGTCTAGTCAAGTATCTTGATCCCGTGCACAGAGCTCACAGTTCACCGTTGATAGAGAGATAACGTGAACTATATATACTTAAGTTAATCCTTGTATATCTATATATTGATACATAAGTTATCATTTTTGTAAGCGGATTACTCAAGTCATATGTGCTTATATGAGTTTTAATTAATGCTCATTTTATATCCACGCTTATAATATGCATTTTTTTTATATATTTGTTTCTACATGTGTTTTTGAGGGGTTTCTCTGGCTCTAGGGGAGAGTTTCAGAATGTGAGTATATATAAGTATTAACTCATTTTGTTTAGGGGTTTCCGTGTCAGGGGGGTGTTTTCCATGGGTATAGCTTTAGACTTTAGGTATACTCTTAGTCTCTTGCTAGTCAAACTCTCTACCAGTGTATAACGCTCATAAATCGTTCTAAGTGCGCTTGAGCCACTATCACCCAAGCTCCCATGTTCGAGTGCCCCTGTGCCATTTCGAGTTTATCGAGAAAATGATGTCTTCTCGTTTCCCTTTCTTCCCAATCGCCTTTTCCACCTTCTATCTGTGCGATTGGTTCCTTCACCTTAGGTCCTCTCTCTCCCTAGGTTCTTCCTTCCCCATCTCTTTTTATCGGCCCTTGTCTATTCTCATTAAGTGTAGTAGTGACTCTAAGCCTATCCTTAGTCTTTCCTTGTCAAACTCATTTTCAATATACACCGCTTCAAGAGGGCTTGAGGTCTACTCACATGAGCGCCTCTAAGAGCGTTCGAGGGCCCCTGCGTATATTTGAATTTAAACAGAAGACAACTGTCTTTTCTTTTATCCATGTTCCTCAATCGCTACCCTTCTATCCCTCAGTGCGATTGTTGTTCCCTCTCTTGGCCACCTCATCACCGATCCAGGCCCTATACAAGTTGTTCACTTTTTCCTTGTGGAAACCTTCGCTCTTCCCTTCTTCCATCGTGCGCTCTCCGTGTGCCCTTCGATAAAGCTGTCAGTTTCTTCTCAGAGAATCGAAATGTTGTTCATTTTGGCTCCTCTTGTGGACATAATAGGACTTGTGATACTTACGATTGGAGTTAGCCAGAGAGGTTGGAAATAGGCTCGAACCTTTCAGAAAATGGACGTGTTCTCTCCCACAAGCACTGAGACGAACTACCGTAACGTCTGGCAATGTGCGCCACTTGTGGAAAGGACAATCCTCATTCACACATTTCCTAACTATGGACTGATCCTATAACTTCTCCAACGAGGATGGTGTCAACTATGTGATCATCCCTTGAGTGCATTTCCCGATTATGGATTTGTTCACCAATTCTCCCAAAGGGTGCATATCCCGAAGTGGTTCGTGAGTTCTATGCAAACATTGAGCCTGCTGTGCTAGACTTCAATATCATGGTTATAATATGCACTTCTGCTCTATGTGTTGTATATTTTCTCCTTTTTTTGCATGATGTTTCTCTAGGTATTTTCAGCTCGAGGGGGATATATTTAGAGAGTACTCATATGAGTATTAACTAATTTACGGGGTTGTTCAGGCCTAGGGGAGTAATCTCATTAAGTGTACCTTCCTTTTGCCAACACTTAATTTATTTTCCTTAGAACTCTCTTCTAATACACAGCGGTTGAAAACCGCTTGAATAGTGCTTGAGCCCTAACCGCACGAGCGGCACAAGAGAGCACGAGCGCGCCTGAAGGTGAAAGTACTTTAACCAAAAGGTCACATCCATTTGTCTTTCTCTGGCATATCCCCCTCTTGTGACTTAACCACAATCTCTCTCTGAGATTTTATCGTTCGCCCTTGGCTCCCATTCTCAGGGGTCTTCCATTTCGAGTCGCTATCCCATTTTAGGTCAACATAGAATCGATTTCCCTGTTGGTCGGTCTTGCTCATTCAGTATCATTTACCATGACTGATGAAAGTGTGTATCACCATCCCCTTTTTTGCCACACCTCTAGTGACATTTCACCTTCAATGGTCATTATTGATCTATTGGCCTCTCATTTCGAGTAGTTGCATACGATACTTGATACAAAGTTTATTGCACTTCATCGTCAGCTCGACTTGATGAGCATTCAACTTTAGGACCTCGATGCTTGTACTACAATCCTGCATAGAGACATACAGAGTACTTGTGTAACAACCCGACCTAAAACAAATACTAGGCTATTAGGAAATATCCAATAACAGAGTCTCATGCCGAAGAGTCACCATTTTAAATCACCAACTTTAGAAGATCAGAACTTTTTTTTTTTTAAAGAGAGTTTATGAAAAAGTTGTAAAATATTCTAACTCTAGAAATTTTTAGAAATTTCGGCATGGTCTCCCCTGTTTTCGGACGATCCCCCAAACTGGGTCGGTCACCTGCAAGCAAACCTGGACATCAACAGTTTATATAGGCCCTCTCGGGGCATCAACAACCACACTCT
>JAULLD010404346.1:0-10786 GCA_035668095.1 Sarracenia minor
TAACTCCAGATGTGGTCTAGTTACCGATCCTAAGAAAGGTAAGAACTACGACACACCAGAGGGTGGTAACATCGGAGACTTCTCCGAAACTAAGCCGAGAGGCAAGAGTGTGAGACTATGACTAGTCACACGGTTTCAAGTTACTACACGATAAGACAACCGAGCCAAGAGTGATGAAACTAACATAAGTCTCAAGGTTTATAGTCATCCTAAGGGATTCCTCAACCTACATGCTATGAATGCAATACCTAATATAAGTAAAAGCATGTAATAGTTAGGCAAGATACATAACATAAATCCTAAGGAAATCTACTTAAAGAAACATGGATGAAAATACTAATCACCATGAAAGGTAGCATTACCTTAGATTATGATGCATCCTTAGGCATTGATAGTGAGATCTAACACCAAGGCATGAGGAAGCCTAAGAGGCAGCAATAGCTTCTCCATGAATAGCCAAGAAGGCTGGTAGAGGATTCTCAAAAATCTAACGGCAGATATGAAGTGTATATATAGAAAAATACACTGGTGTTCAAACGTTAAGGGAGCGCACCGCAGGCGCTATAACGCGACCGAGTGTTATTCGAGCGTAGTTAAAAGATGAGAAGCTTTTTCTGCTGTGCCAACGAGAATCGGTAGGGTTTCACCGTTGAGCTCTAGGTGCTCTTCGAGCACGCCACTGGCGTTGGGAAAACCCAACTCTTTACAATAAACCCGAAGAGAGCTCGAGCGCCCCCGATTAAATGTCTTAAAACTTCCTTTTCCAAAATTTATTGTAATTTTTGAGATGCTTAATCGTAATGTTTATTCCCAATTTTTCAGTTAATATGGAGATAGCGAGATTCACAACGAATATGGTTTGAAAACAATAATATCATTTTACGAGTAAATGTAATTATTTCCTCACAATAAAAGTTAAGTCTCGAAAGCTAACTTAAGGGTTAAGTCTCCACCATTTATGTATTTTTAACCATTCTTGGTATCAATTTCCATTGGCATGCAAATATCTAATTAATCGAGTGTGCGAATGTACCAGGTAGTCCAGGTTTGATATTTCTCAGTCAAATTGTTGCAACTAAAAAATAAATCCATGTTTTTCTCATCGAAAATGTTTAACTCAAAATTTTATTTTTTACTTTTTCAAAATTACATGCAATTACCCACAATTTTTATATAACAAAATATTAGGGGTCTAATTCTACCCCCCCCAATTTAAAATTCCCAATGTCCTCATTGGATAAAAGACAATTAATAAGTAAAATGAAGAAGAAAGTTTACATTTGTAGCAGCACTATAGACGTGGAATATTATCTGAATTTTACAAATAATATCTAAGCTATTTTTTTTAGTATGAACAATTAAATATAATTGCACGAAATTAAAATGATGAAAGAAAATATAAAGAGAATATTGCTAAAAGTTTATTAATATTTTAGATCTTGTAAATACATTGAAAAAGTGGGCCAATGACATGTGAGACTAAAAATAACAAATGTTTCATAAGTAGGAAAGAACAACACAACAAAAATGAAAAAATAAAATAAAAAAGTAAATAAAAACAAAAACAAAAACAAAAACTGTGACAAGTGACGGATGGGTTTATGTTTTTGGTCGCGGCAAGGGAAGGTCGGGGATTTGGTGTGTTAAGGGGGACGATATGATGAGGGTAAGGCTGGGGGCGGTTGTTGAACATGGGAGTTATTAAGGGATTTAGGGTTTATTGGGGAGGGTATGCTGTGGTGCATGGGGGAGTGGGGCGATGTAGTTGTGGGACAGTGGAGATGGTTTTGGACGGGATGGGTGTGGATTGGAAGTAGGGGCAGTTGTTGATGTGTCAGGGAGATAGGTTGAGGGTTATGTGTGGGCGTTAGACTTGGAAATATGTGTGACGATCAAATCCTGTTAGAGTCGGCGAAGCGAAAGTTGCAAAAAGTTTTGATAGCCGATGATGTGACCGTAAAAAACTTCTCGTCTCATTCTTCATAAAAGGCTAAATAGATTATATCGAGTCAAGATCTAAATATACCTCACGTTGTGATACGAGACCACCCGGTGACCTTCTCGCGTATGACCTGTAACACGTCTTGATTCTGGCGTGTGGGCACCGAACCGAATCAAGCTTTTGGCTTCAAACACACTTTGATCTCTCCAAAAACTTGTGAAAGAAATTTACCAATTGGGGGAGAGGGGGGCGGCGGCTTGGAGGAGGAGAGAGAGAGTTTTAGAGTTATGAAAGATTAGGTTAAAATATTCTCTCCATGGAGATATATATATATACATATATATCTCCATCTTTATTTATGTTAATACATATATCACCTCTTCATATTAATATGAGAATATATATATATATTAATATAAATAAAACATATCCTCTCTCTCTAATTATATATATAGAAGAATATATACATATATATATAATCATACCATATTCTTGTATGTATACATATTCTCCTACCAAATCTAAAAAAGGAGAGAATATATATACATAACAAAAATAAAACCATTCCTCTCCTATACATGGCCGGCCACCTTGGATACCAAGAAAGTGCCAAATGTCCAAAATGTCCCTATGCATTTAATTTAATATCTTAATCGTCCCGGCAAAAAATCCAACGATCGAATTAAATTAAATATTAACCAAAGCCAACCAAAAACCCATGTGTATAATTGCGCTATGTGAGGGATCACGAGGAAGTATAGGAGTTGGGCTAAGCGTACAAGAAAACCGGACATCTCCAACTCAACCCCCGAGTTAGATCCATTCTCGCATAAATTAGGACTCGTTCCACTAAAGGCCCTGACTAAACTCCCAACCTTAACTCGATTTTTGTCTCGAGTTTCCAATTATCATTTGCACTGTAGTCTCCCCATGTTTAAGATATGGAATCCCGATAATCGAATTAGGTTACTGATAACCCGGTTCGATAATCCACTTTTCCTCGCAATCGCGCCGCTTAACATATTAAGTATGCCAGATCAACCAATCCACTCTACAGATTTGGCACAGTCAAACTTATACGCAAAGCACATGAGTGGGAACTCCTCAACCTAAGTCGAACGTTCATCAACCATCGATTGAATAATGATAGTACCCAACCCACCGGTCATATTGATCTCAATATCGAAATCTAAGCCATTGGTGACTCAAAACATTTCACATTATCCGAACATGATTTGATCAATCATGTTAAGATTAAGAGTACGCGCAATACATGATATTATAGGATGTGGATCAATTCATATAGTCAGTATAGAATTGATCATCCTAATGATCATGCTCAATACACTCCCAGTGTACTAATACATCGAGCTCGGACATCGAATTCCCAGACCAGAATTTGAGTTGTTCGACCTAGCCAAAACCGGATGCTATAATGATGTGCTATAATCATACCAATGGATTGTTTGGGTCCATTGCGATTGTGAGCTCACTCGTATATTTTTCAGAACCTTTGACCTGATCTTTTACGCTTTATGTACCGAGTCAAATGCAGGACAAAATATACCGACTATGCATTCACACATCATGCATACAATAAATTTGAAACATTAAATGCAAATCATCTCAATTGTTTTCTCATTAATATGCCAAGGATCAAGGATAAAAATATATAAAAGCATGGATTTTAGTATACAATCCCAACAATCTCCCACTTATACACAAAGCCAAGCATGTATACATATGACACCTAACGCTTTTACTTATGTAAAAGGACCTACTAGGTTATCTGCAGACCTAACCATGCATACCACAACATCTCAACGTTGTACAGTCTCCCAGATGAGACATTTCGTTCCCTCAACGTGCCTTACCGAAGGAAACACATGGCCTGAGGTGGACCTCCTAAAATTCCTATCAATCCTGGAAAAACGAGTCTGTATACCCAAGGGGTACAAGACCATCAGCCTGGTACACCAACATATATTCCCTAATCCTTTTCTGATACTTAAGTATATTCTCGACCACAGTCAAGATGCTCTACCTTTGAATATGACTCATATATGACTGCCATGCCAACAGCATAATAGATATCTGGTCTAGTATAGAGCATGACATACATGTGAATTCCCACCGCCGAAGCATAAGGAATACCTCTCATTCTCTCTATCTCCCGGGGTGTTCTAGGACACTGATCCCTAGATAGAGTAATTCCATGTTTCAAAGGAAGAAATCCTTTCTTGGAATTTTTCCATGCCAAAATGAGAAATAATAAAATCAAAGTAACAGGTTTGGGATAAGCCCAACATTCTACGTGATCGATCTCATAAGTGGTTGATCCTAAGGATATGGCCCGCTTATCCCAAGTCCTTTACGTCAAATTGACTTGATAACCATACGTTTACCGAAGATAACAGCCCCACATTGTTGCCGATTAGGAGTCTGTCATCAACATAGATGACTAGAAACACTACCTTGTTTTCATCACGCTTCCAGTACACACATTATTCGATAGGACACTGATTAAAGCCGAAACTTTTGATCACCTGGTCAAATCCAGTATTCCAAGACCTAGATGCTAGCTTAAGTCCATAAATGGATCTCTTAAGCTTGCACGACATGTGCACCTGGCCCTTTGCTATGAAGTGGTCTGGTTGCATCATATAGATGCTCTTGTCAAGATTTTCATTAAGGAAAGCCCTCTTGACGTCCATTTGCCAAATCTCGTAGTCGAGATTCACAGCAATGGATAAGAGAACCCGGATGGAGTTAAGCATGGCTACCAGCAAGTAGGTTTGGTCATAATCAAACCCTTCTTTCTCAGTAAACCCCTTCGCAACAAGCCTACGTTTAAAGGTTTCAACATTCCCATCTATTGCCCTTCTTTTCCTGTAGATCCATTTGTAACCAATGGGTTTTATCCCATATAATGGTTATATAAGCTCCCAGTCCTGATTAGAGTACATAGACTCTATCTCCGATTTCATAGCATTTTTCCATAATTCCGCATCCTCGTCTTGAAGTGCCTCATTATAGTTCTTGGGTTCGGCATCAGGTTCTTTCAGGATCCTATCGAGTGACTCTCCCAAGAACATGAACCATGACTTATTCCACTAAAGGCACTGACTGAACTCCCGGCCCTTACTCGATTTGTGTCTCGAGTTTCCAATTACCATTTGCATTGTAGTCTCCTCACAATTAAGATATGGATTCCCGATAATGAAATTAGGTTACTGATAACCCTATTTAATCATCCGTTTATCCTCGCAACCACACTACTTATCCTTTTGATATGCCAGATCATAAGATCCACCGACTGGGTTTCACATGATCAAACTTATAAGGAAGGCACACGAGGGGGATCTCCTCAACCTAAATTGGATGTGGTGTCCATCAGCTGATTATTAACCATCAAACAAATAACGACAGTACCCAACCTACCGGTCATATTGATCTCAATATCAAAATCTCAGCCATTGCTGATTCAGGGCGCTGCGCTCTATCTGAGCATGATTAATCAATCACGTCAGGATTAAGAATACGTGAAATACATGATAATATATGATGTGGATCAATTCATATAGTCATTATAGAATTGATCATCATTGTGATCATTCTCAATACACTCCTAGTGTACTAACACATCGAGCTCAGACATCAAATTCCCAGACCGAAATTCGAGCAGTTTGACCTAGCCAAGACCGACTGGTATAACGATATGCTACAATCATACCAATGTATTGTCTGGGTCCATTGCGATTGTGAGCCCGCTTGTATATTTGTCAGAACCTTTGAACCGATCTTCTGCGCTTCATGCACCGAGTTAAATACTTGACAAAATATACAGACTATGTATTCACACATCATACATACAATTAATATGAAATAGTAAATGTAAATCATCTTAATTTTTTTCTCATTAATATGCCAGGGATTAAAGATAAAAATACATAAAAGTATGACTTTCAGTAGTATACAATCCCAACAATGTTCAGTCGTCTGGGCAACCATTGAGAAAGAGGAAGTTAGGAGGTAAAAGATCCTTCACTACTGGTCCAGCTCAATAGTAGCCTCATTTTACATCGGTACCTTCTACTATCTCTTCGGGACATATAGATCCGAAGAGTGGACTTTGCTTTGTGTGTGAATAGCCTAGACACCAGGCAAGGGATTTCCCCCAGAATTGGGAAACTAGGCCTCTAATTATCTATAACCAGTGTAGTAAACATGGGCACATTCGATGGGACTATCAGCAGGCTCATACTATACAGGGCACCGAGGGTGCATCATGAGACATGCCACCTTAGGGATGGCAGGGGTATGTCCAGCCTCATCAGCAGTTAGGAGTTCATTCGTCTAGGACTGGTGCTGGAGCCTATTCAGCTCCATCTATGAGACTTCCTACACATGGGACTCAGCGGGAGCATATGCTTTAGTAAAGCTGAGCGCAACCACATTTACCGTACCCGTTGTGTTAGATTCTACTGCAGGACTATCGGTGATATGAGGTACATTTCCAGTATACATATTATGTGCCCGAGTACATATCAACACAGGACTAAGTCACTTATTTATCTGTGTAACTTTTGTATTGTCTTTGGGGTTAGACATCGAGATGTTGGGTCGTATGCTACACTTGGATACGCCGACGAGAGTGGTCGCCATGTCGAGTAAGGTCTATAGATCATGTGAGATTGAGATATCTCACTGTTGCATGTCTTTTGACCTGTTTGTCGTCAACATGGAGTTCTTTGATATTATCCTTGGGATGGATTGGTTGATCACATCTAAGGCTCCTATTGATTGTGATCGCCGAGTTACTATCTGCACTCATGAGGGTGATTCTTTCTTCTTTGTGGGTGACATGGATGATGGTTCTGTACCTTCATATCATCCACCTCGTGATGAATGCATTAGTTCATTGTTTGCCACTCTTATGATTGATGGGGATGAGCATCCCTATGATGACTTTTCTTTAGTCATCTATAAGTTTCCTGATGTCTTTGTACAGGATTTGTTTGATCTTTCACCTCTGCGGGAGGTGGAGTTAAGCACTGATTTGGTTCTGGGGACTGCTCTCATATCTATTCCCTCCTATCGTTATGCACCTACTGAGCTTGTAGAGCTGAAAATCCAGATACAAGAGTTGTTGGATAAGGGTTTCATCTGATAAAGTGCCTCACCATGGGGTGCATCGACCTTGTTTTCTCTGAAGAAGGATGGATCTCAACGCTTATGTATTGACTATTACAAGCTTAACCAAGTCACAATAAAGAACAAGTATCTGATGCCTCATATTGATGAATTATTTGACTAGAGGAAAGTATCTACCTATTTCTCCAAGATTGATTTGAGATAAAGATTTCACCAGATAAGGGTGGAGGAAGAGGATATTGTGAAGACAGCTTTTCACATGCATTATGTGTATTACGAGTTCTTGGTCATGCCATTCAACTTAACTAATTCACTTGCTGCATTCATGGATCTCATGAAGCACGTGTTCCGGTCATACATGGATCAGTTTGTAGTAGTGTTCGTAGATGACATTCTTATTTATTCATCTATGTGGGAGGAGCACGAGGAGCACTTACGCATCTCCCTACAATTGTTGAGGGATGTGAGTCTTGGCCTTTTGAGGTCAATATTCTATGGCATGTTGTATCGGGTGAAGGAATTGGGTTGGATTCATCCAAAGTTGAAGCAGTAATGAATTAGGAATGGCCTAGAACCGTATTTGAGATCCGGAGTTTCTTAGGCCTTGTTGGTTATTACCGTTGGTTCGTGAGTGATTTTTCTTGGTTAGCGGCACCGATGACACACTTTACTCGTAAGGGTATTAAGTTTATCTGGAACGATGGTTGTGAGTTAGCCTTTCAGGAGCTGAAGAAAAGGCTAACTAGTGCTCTGGTGTTGATTAAACATGAATAAAGATTGGGGTATGCTATGTATTATGATGCGTCACATGAGGGTATGGGTTCTGTGCTAATGTAACTAGGCAAAGTAGTTGCTTATAGACATCACCAGTTGAAGGTCCACGAGAAGAACTACCCTACGCATGATCTAGAGTTGGCAGCAGTGGTGTTTGCACTAAAGATTTGGAGACATTACCTCTACGAGGAACACTTTGAGGTATTCTTCGATCATAAGAGTCTAAAGTACTTCTTTTCACAAAATGACTTAAATATGAGGCAGTAAAGATGGATGGAATTTTTGGGCGATTATGACTTTTACCTACAATACCATCCGTGCAAGACGAATGTGGTGGCTGACGCTCTTAGTAGGAAATCATTGACTTCGTATGCATATATTACCATTCGAGAATGGAATATGATGGGGGAAATTGGTGAGTACGATCTGCATATGGACAAGTCCGGGGACCACGTGGCCTTGTTTCCTACTGTCTCACAGCCTTCTCTTGTGGTTCAGATAAGGGAATCCCAACAAGAGGATGCCGAGTGCATTAAGTACAGTGAGCAGCTAGCTAGTGGTGAGAGTGCCTCAGAATGGGTTGTTCACGAGGATGATAGCTTGAGGCTTGCAGGAATGGTCTTTGTACCTAAGGCATGTTGCGATGAGGTGTTACGGTAGTTCCACTATTCACATTTAGCGGTGCATCCAGGAAGCACTAAGATGTACCACAACCTCCACAGGCAATTCTGGTGGATGGGGATGAAGATGGGCATCATAAAGTTTGTGTCACAATGCCTCACTTGCCAACAAGTGAAGGTGGAGCATCAGTGATCCGTAGGCTTGCTCCAGCCTTGAGCTATTTTGGAGTGGGAGTGAGAGCATATAGCTATGGATTTTGTGACAAGATTACCGAGGTCACCGAAGGGAACGATACTGTATAGGATGTGGTTGATAAATTGACTAAATCTGCCCATTTCCTATCGATCCACTTGTCCGACTCGATGGATTGACTGGGTCGTTTATACATCAATCAGATCGTTCATTTACATGGTGTGCCGGTTTCCATCATCTCAAATCGGGACCCACATTTTTCTTCGTATTTCTGGAAGAGCTTGCAGTCAACCACGGGAACCAACCTTTTATTCAGTACAGCCTTTCATCCTCATACAGACGAATAGTCTGAACATACTATTCAAATCTTAGAGGATACGTTAAGGGCATGTACAGTGGATTTCAGAGGATATTGAGGGGATCATCTACCCTTGGTAGAATTTTCTTACAACAATAGTTCTCAGTCGAGCATACAAATGGCACCTTTTGAGGCATTGTATGGTAGTCCATGTAGGTAACAAGTGTGCTGGGCACACGAAAGAGAGTCAGCCCTATCAGGACTAGAGGTAATCAGAGAGATGACAGAGAAAATTCTGACCATCTGATAACGCAGGACCACCAGAAGAGCTATGCTGATACTAGGCCACGGCTGCTGGTGTTTACGGTAAGAGATCATGTTTTCCTGAGAGTTTCTTGTCGGAAAGGGGTAGTGAGGTTTGGTAAGAGAAGGAAACAATCTCCACGCTATGTTGGACATTTTATCGTTGAGGAGAGGATCGAAGTTGCTGTTTACGGCCTAGCTCTACCTCCGTAATTATCTTCAGTGCATGACATTTTTTATGTCTCCATGTTGCATAAGTATGAATTGGATCCTTCGTATGTCCTTGATTGGACTGAGCTTAGAGTTGAGGATGATGTTACATTTGAGGAGCGACCCATACAGATTTTGGACTCGATGGAGCAGGTTTTGGGGTGCAAAACCTTATCTTATGTTAAAGTATTATGTCAGTATCATGGTGAGGATGAGGTAACGTGGGAGCGAGAGTCTTATGTTTGAGAAAGATACATGAAGTTTTTCCTTTATAAGGTATGTTGATTTCGAGGACAAAATCGCCTAACAGGGAGAGATTGTAATATTGCAAATTATTTAAATTTAGAATCTTCATTAAACCATTTCTTGAACCTTGAAACTTTTTTGTTAAACCGGTTAAATGTTCAAGGAAACTTAAAATTTGATCTTGATTCGGGTTCACATAATACAACAATTTGTTTTGGAACTTTATGAATATTATTCTGAGGCATCGGGTTAAGTTCAGTATTGTTCAGATTGGGAGCCTCAGTTTTTAAAATTTCGAGCTGGGCATAACAGTTGAGTTTACTCGAGCTGACCTAGGGTTGCTCGAGCGGTCTATGGTAGTTTAGGTTATAAAGCTATAGGTCTTGGCTTTGTTTGGAATTAAAACATTTCCTTTCTCCCACTAGACTTGGAGATCGACTGAAAGGGGAAACTAGAGCTTGAGGAGGATCACTTTTCTTGGTCTCTAGGCCTTGTTTGGTAAAAAATCAATGGTTTAAACTTGTAAATCTTTGTTTTCTTTCGTATTCTCTATGTATCCACCGAACCAATTGGTGATTTCGGTGCTCGTTTGGTCCTAGGGACTTTAGGAGGACGTTTTCATGCATCCACGACACTCATGAGGTAGGATATGAGCGTTATGACGTACCGCGCGTGTGAAGACATATGTTCACGTTGTCAAATATCACAGTTAGAGATATTCGGTATTCTCGTACGGTTAGCCCGAGTCCTATACTTCCACGGGATTCCTCACGTAGCCCTTTTATGCGCACGGGTTTATTGATAGGCTTCGATTTTATTTAATTTAATTCGATTGCCGGATTTAATCGCCAGGACGTTCGAGGTATTAAATTAAATGTTGAGGGGAAAATTGGCAAAGGGTATTTTAGAGAATTTCCTAAGGGTGGCCGGTCATGACTAATATGGGAATGATATTTATCTTGGTAAATGTATATTCGTAATTGCCCTTAGGCAATTAAATATATACTTGATATATTTTTGGTGCAATTTAATTACACTAAAAATAT
>JAULLD010405451.1:0-10774 GCA_035668095.1 Sarracenia minor
ATATATATATATAACTTAATTTATTACTTAAAGTGTTCAATCTGTCGAACGGCAAAAATTTACTCGTATCTGAATCGAAAAACTTTTTATTTTAGCCTTCAAAATAATATCCGGGTACCAATGAATAAATAAAGAAAATCTTTGAACTTTAAATAAAATACAAATTAAAATGGGTCAAACCCTTACAAATGCGAGATTTGACAAAAACCCGGTTTGACAAGTCTAGATTTGTGATTTTTGGGAAATTATTAGTTTTCCCGTATCTATTACAATATTAGAGTACACCCATTTTTTGGGATTATAAAACGGAGGGTCATACCCCAAAATGTGTACAAACTTCTTAGGTTTCTTTTTAGGCAAAAATTGGGGTTTTGGAAAAAATGGATTTTCGAGTGTCTTTTTCCAAAATCAGTTTGCATTTGGTAAAATTAGTAAGGAAAGAAACCTTTTGTTCCAACATGGGGCTTTTTGGGAATTGAAACCATTTTCAAGAAAGGTCACATTGGCCGAGTTTGACGTCGGATCGAATTTTTCCAAACAAAATCCTTGAATCGGAGTTAATTCGGATTTTTAAACAAAACCTAATCTTTTTACAAAAACCTTTGGCCAGATTTGACGTTGAATCCAAACTTTAAATGTCGAACCGAAATCCTTTTTAACAAAACTCGTGATTCAACATTGATTCACTGGATCTATGGGTAACTAAAAGGACATGCACGACACACCAAGCTGAATCTCAACAGAAATCCGAAAACACTGCCATAGAAGGATCTATCGAAGGGATCTAAAAGCACAATCAACACTTGACTTCCTTCTCACAGAATCTGAATCAACTCAACAAAAGGCATCTAAGCTGAACCACAGCTATTGCATAGCTATAAGGTTAATATACCCATCTACATCTCATCGGTTATCACCACCAGCACGTAACACCCATAGCCAAACAGACGTGTCCTTCCGAAATGTACCGCCGATATAACACAGTGATCCAAACCTGGTTTCTGAAGGCGATACAATGTCAGTCTAGTCACTATGGGTATCTCATAAGGGAAGGAACTCTCAAACAAAGCTACTACCTCCTAGGGTCACATTTAACATCACTGTACTCCAGCTATACAAGCTAGGCAAAACACAGCTCACAACGTGTAAACCATCACATCTATGTAAACCATCCCAGGTACCCACCTAATACATAGGTATACTCTCTCCCAGATACTCACCCCAGTCTTACTCTCATGGTCAAGGCAACTAGCTATCTGAGGAACGACTAATCCATTACAATGGAGATTAACACCTATACATGTAAGCATGTTAACATATATACACATAAGTACATAAACACTTCATCACATAAAGAGGAGACTAATTGGAGTGATATCTCGATCCGAACAACTCATTTGGATTCCTGACTAGAATGACCATTCGCAAGACACCACTCTAACCAAGTTCCCAAAGTAGTTAATCTGACGCAAAAGTAAGAAACATCATCCTCAAAGTCCACCTCCATATCCACATAATCAAGTAGTTCACATAGCATACGCAAGTCATTTCTCATCACAAGACAAAACACAAGCATACCCAGATCATGGATGCAACATGCAAGTCAACCCTCTCGGAATAACATGCAAACCTTCCCATGGTACAAAGGTATTCAAACCTCGATCTCTAATACCATGTTGTAATGTCCTGACCTAGAGGCGTTAGACTAAAACAGCTAAAAACTCTTTTTATTGTTTCTTACTTGCAAAAGAATTAGTTTTAAAGGGCAATCAAAAGCATAATATTAACCACATGTCAAAGGATACAAAGGTACAACATTAAACCCATTTTAGTAAAAAAAAAAAAGAGCACTTAAAAGTAAACTCTTCCACTAGAGATTTTTAGAAAATTTTACGTGAATATATTTGTTTTAAGGACTAAAACCATATGTTATACCTGATAAACCTCCACATGAGATTATTACTACCAGCCACCAAAGAGTTGTCAACCATATATGTACTAAAAGGAAGCTAATAAGCTAGGCAGGTATAGACATAAACTACAAATCCAACCCATACCTGTACTTGCAACCACAGAAGCTGACTACCCAAATTCCTCACCAATCAAGTAATGAATGATAAAGGGCCTTAAGGTCATACAACCAGATCTATAAAGATACATTCATCCAGAATGACAAAATAGGAAAAGAATAAAGCATGTTATAAACATAGGTTTCGATCCCCACATGAAAGAGAGGAACCATAAATCCATCTAGCAGCTATCAGCCACCGCTAAACCAGCACGTTGTTACTAAAACAACGTAAGCCCCCTGGCTTATAGAAAATATGATAACTAAGAAAGGAAGATAATACGCGATGATGATTATGCAGCAATAAAATAAACATTTTAAACCCTTAAAATTGTAATCTGCGTAACTCGATTTTTCCAAAACCAAACCTCACCAAGAGGTGAGTCTTAAGCCAAACAATGATCATAGGACCAAATTTTCTTTATCAAATCAAGCCTTACCATCCCATAACAAATATAGGCTAAGTCTCACACCTCAACTTATAATCATTATGAAATCCGTACTGACCATAAATTAAAATCATTTAACTTGAAACCACTCTACCATTAATAACATTAACAGTTAGAACAATAGAGAATGTAAGAAAACAATATAGTTATCATGTCAAGTTGAATCATGTGCAAAGGGATAGTGAAGATATATAATCTACACCTATCGTCTCACTCAGCTACCGCAAAGCACCTACCCCAACATCTCAAAACCCCCACTCCCAGGCACAACCAGGGCAGTTGACCTCCAGGTCACCTCTGAAAGGCACCGAGATCAGACCTCTAGGTGATATCACAGGCACCGAGATTGTATGGTCGCCAATAATAGGCATCGGACCAAAAGATAGCCAATCATAGGCACAGCCACAACCAGGGCAACAGACCTCCAGATCGTCTCTCAAAGGCATCGATATCAAACCTCTAGGTGATATTACAAGCACAGAGATCATGTGGTCACTAATAATAGGCATCAGACTAAAATATTGCCAATCACAGGCATCAGATCCTCTAGATCAAAACCCACAACATCGATACCCCTCTCATGAGTATCTCCCACAGGTAAGGTAATATGGTAACAATCAGCAGTAATATAGCCAAACTATAATAATAAACCATGGTACCACGTAAAAACCAAATGTGTATGGAAACTATAAGTGATACAACAAGCATAAGTGTATAACCAGAGTCATAGTGCTATCATAACTATCAATGACTCAACGTATCCAAAGATATTATAGAAACACTATCAATGATATACAAGAAATAGATGTATATCTAAACCACATATACAACTACATCAATTGCAAGAATAAAGGTCTAGTTCGTAACTATCCTGTATTCAATCGAGCTGCAGTAAACCTAACTCCTAATGGAAGCATGAACTAGGAGAATCTAATTCATAACCTAAGTTTGAAGAGGTTTCTAAATTACCTATCTCCACCAAGATATCATTTCAATCACGTACATATACCATACACTCAACAGCAATATATGTCATCCAAGCAAACAAGAACAACAACAAAACCGCCATTTAAGCTAACATATGTATGAGACTGAAAGAAATCTTAAGGAGATACATAAGACAACCAATTTTGAACTATAAGGCTCTCTCCTCACCGGTTTTACAAAAAGGTTAACTAGTTTAAAGAAAAAACCTACTCAAGGGTCCATTTTCCCAGAAAACCCCATTTTTACCAAAAAGTAACCCCAAAGCGTTTGTAAATAATTATTGCTATAATCATCCGTTTTGCGAACCGAAAACATCGGCAAGCAACAATATCAATACATACCAGAAAAAATCGGACACTTTTCAAAAATTAGGATTTTAAGCCCGATATTGAGCTACACACCTCCAAATCAAAATCTGAAAAGATACGTATGCTCTTAACACTACGAGGTTGCATAATAACCAACCAATTTTCGAAAGCCCTATGAATTAGTTGCTCAAAAATGATAAAAACATCGAAAAACTTACTTTTTTGAAAGTATACAACACATACATAACCAATAGTTCAAAGTTAGCATAGATCCTACCCTGTAGCCGACAAGTAAGCACGTAAACCAATCGTCTTACCATTCCTAAACCAAACGAACGTTGACAAATACGTATAAACCAAGTATCCATAAACTTAAACAAAAAATCTTTCCAAACGAGGCCTCAACCGAGCTTCCAAGATCCAAAATCCAAAGGCCCAAATCACCTCCAGTCGTCTCCAGAAAGCCAAAGGAGTGAAATGATATTTTTTGCCAAAAAATCGTCTAAAATAGTGTTACATAATAGCCTGTACCGAGCGGTCCCTACTGTTCAGCACAACTCAAAAATTTTAAAATAGTGATCTATCCTCGATCCAAATGGCACCAAACTTGGTCCGAATCTCAGGAATAATAATTCAAAGGTTTCAAAACAAACAGCGCAATCATCGGACCTGAAATCGTTAATAAACTTTAATTCTTTCCAAACTTTTAACCGGTTCCTCGAAAAAGTTAACATACGTCGATTTTGAATTAAAGCTTAAAAACCGAAACGGTCCATGATTACACGGTCTAAAGCTTACCCAAGCTTGTTTAACAACATCGTACCATCAGATGAATAGGCATAAACAGGGTTGGGTCATTATAACCTTCCCCTCTAAAAGGATTTCCTCCTCGAAATCACTACAGTTCCCAAGGAAAACAAGTCTTGAAATAACTTAGGAGAAAGCCCAAAGATTCCTCAAGTTTCCAGCAGAAAGGATCCTTAGAGAAAGACAAATTTCCTCACAAACTGGATAAACAGCAATAATCCAAGTAGTGTGTTCTTGAACACAATGCCCACAATCAATTGACACTCAGATAGACTGCAAACTCTATCCCAGAATAGAATGGTCCCCAAATCAAACATGGTGAAGACCGAAGCTTCACACCAATTGGTGATCTCACTAACACATAGCATTCGCAAATAGTTCATCACAAACATTGTTATCAAAAGGTCTTATCAGTCACCAACGGACTCATAACACGACTACGTGAGTTAACGGATGCATGCCGAAAAATGTTACCTTAAACAGAAACCCTTTTCATACTGATACTCAACACCAATTACATATTCTGCCCAGAAATATATAGCAAAGCACATATCTCAATCAAACACGGACCCCCAACACAGTGGCATGATCTCACAGATACAAAGTGCAGCACGCCACACCAAACAAAGAATCCCAAACAAAGGATCCAAAAGAGAGGATGGTTCCTTCTCAATAGATACCTATCCAACCCAGACCATTATAGCAACCTAAGCCACATCCAAGCAACATGTCCAACACATCACTTCGAACCCACCATAAACCGCCAAAAGGTCAAACAACATTATCATGACCTTATACTACATCTCACTGAGAATACTCCACCGAACTGGAGACACTCTATCAAACGGAAAATATTCCACCAAGATGGCAATGCCTCGTCAAAAAAAGGTACTTTGTCAAACTAATAGTAGATTATCAGACATCGGTTATATTACTAAGCAAAGAATGCTTTACCAAATGGAGAATGTCTTATCAAACAGACCGGTCACTCAACAACACTCCTAAGTGGTGGTGAAGGATTGAGAATACTCACGGTTCGCCTCCCATATGAACCCCTACACCTCACAGAAACTTGGTCACAATGCACAAAAATAACCAGAGGGTCAAACATCATAGTCATAACCGGTACCATTGATGGTAACAACACAAAACTACCCGATTTGCGTAACTGCAAACAGTTCTCATCACGTAGATAAGAAAAGAGCTCTATATTCCAAACTCTTATGACCAACACCGACTCATCTAAGACGTCACTTCTTTCTAAGAATTCATCGGATACATACCTAATCCTTATCAAGCAAATTCAGCACCTCTAGGAGGATGTCAAGGTCAATGGTCCATCACGTATGCAACTTCATGGTACTACAAACCCTGGAATGAAGATATCAGTAGGAAGCAAGAGATCACCATACAAGGGATTTTCATAACATAACTCAAACACCCACGAAACTGTAACTGTTCCCACTACAACAAGCTCACATGCTAAACGAATCAAAACTGATCTCACCAAAATAATTGACAAATGGTACTATAGGCACCGTCCTCAACGAGATCCGGTAATCTCACCCCACTATCAGAAGGGACCAATAACCTAAGTTCCATGGTCGAGCAACCAAAATGGTGTCACCACCAAACTAAAAACCATCCAAAGAAACTCATAAAGAGTCACACCGAGCTCAGAACACGAAGAACAACTCAAGGAAACCCACATACGGAGCTTATCCCAAGTAGTCCTTGAAGATTTAACAATCCAAACCACTCGAGGTCACGGATTTAACAACCAATATCAGCTTACACATTCACATGAAATCATCATCCCAATCAGATGTTATTCTCATAACAAACAACTCTCACTAAGTACCACCAAGGAACGTGCTACTAGATCTGTAAAGATCGGGTTCCCAAACATCCATAAAACCATCAAGGTCATACTCACACAGGAGTTTACCACCTAAGACAACCTCACACCGTCTCAACATGTCTCAAAGGTACTTGTTTCAGATAGGTACCAATACACAGATGTGCCAGCGCAATTATCATGGTCACAAGCTTCCTAATCCTAGCCAATATGGCCACCAAATGGCACACTTGCAGAACCGGAAGCTATAACAAGAGTTCAAGGTTTAGGTTTATTTTTAAATAAAACTGTGGTTCTTTAAAAATGTTACTCCCTAGAGTTAAATTCCTCATGGTTTTAAAAATCATAAAACGGATACCCACACTACCTTAAGGTCCACTTTGAAGGAATGAGAGACCCACTAAAATAGAGAGTTTTCGATAAAGGCTTCTAAGTGTGAGATCGTCATCCACATAGAAGTATTGGGTCCCAATTTACATCTTTAAGAAAAACCGCATGAGTCCATGAGTAGTTTCATAAAATTATTCCAGACCTTAACTCTGAATAAAGGGTTACCGAGAAAGATCGGGGTCCAACCAAAGATCAAACCAAGAGATCTGAAGATATCCCAACGTCCGCAACCATTCTCTAACCAGGTAACATCGAGGTCATCATCCACAATCTCCAACTCTTAAATGAAGTCATCCAGGGGATTCCCACAACCCTGAACCACAATCACAAAAACCATAACGTAACCAGTCTAACTCAATCAAGAGAAAAATGAAGTACCAGCACACCAACCTAATATATTTATGCCACGTACATGCTTAGTAGCACAGTTCTCACTTATACCTCACCTAGAAGGATATCCCACGCGATCACACCATAAAAAGAAGGACAACACAACCGTCTTCCGGATCACTGATCTCAATCATACTTGTAACATCCCGCGGTACAAAGTCCTTGCTTATTTGTGATACCCAAAACCCATATCGAAATCAAACCCAGAGGAGTGTTCTCATAATGCAGACAGATTCCCATAGAAGGATCTCTCGAAGGGATCCAGAAGCACAGTAACCACTTGACTTCCTTCTCATAGAATCTGAATCAACTCATCAAAAGGCATCTAAGTTGAACCACAGCTAATACATCTCTATAAGGCTACTAAATCCATCTTCCTCTCATCGATTATCACCACCAACACATAAAACCCATGGCCAAATAGACATGTCCTTCCGAAATGTACACCCGACATAACACACAGATCCAAATAAGGTACTGAAGGCGAAACAACGTCGGTCTACTCACTAAGGGTATCTCATAAGGGAGAGAACTCTCAAACAAAGCTCCTACCTCCTTGGGTCACAACTAACCATCGCCGTACTCCAGCTGTACAAGCTAGGAAAAACATAGCTCCCAATGGGTAAACCATCACATCTATGCAAGCTATCCCAGCTACCCACCTAATATATAGGTATACTCGCTCCCAGATACACACCCTAGTCTTACTCTCACGGGTAAGGCAACTAGCTATCTGATGAATGACTAATCTACCGCAAAGGAGATTAGCAACTATACACGTAAGCATGTTAACATATGTACACATAAGCACATCAACACTTCATCACATAACGAGGAAGCTAAGTGAACTGATATCTTAATCCCAATAACTCATTTGGATTCTTGACTAGAATGAGCATTCGCGAGACGCCTTTCTAACCAGATTCCCCAAGTAGTTAATCAGACACAAAACCAAGAAACATCATTCTCAAAGTCCACCTCCATACCCACATAATCAAGTAGTTCATATAAAATGCACAAGTCATTTCTCATCACAAGACAAGAACACAAGCATACCCAGATCATGGACGTAACATGCAAGTCAAACCTTTCAGAATAACACACAACCCTTCCCATTGTTCACATGTACTCGAACCTAGAGTTCTGATACAGTACTGTAACGCCCCAACCTGGAGGCATTAGAATAAAACAACTAACGGCTCCAAACATCTGATTAAAGCTCTTTTTATTGTTTCTTACTTGTAAAAGAATTAGTTTCAAAGGGCAATCAAAAGCATAATATGAACCATATGTCAAAGAATACATAGTTACAACATTAAACCCATTTTAGTATAAAAAGAGCACTTAAAAGCAAACTCTTCCACTAGATATTTTTAGAAAATTTTGGGTGGATATGTTTGTTTTAAGGACTAAAGCCATATTTTGTACTTGATAAATCCCCACATTAGATTAATACTACCAACCCAAAAAGAGTTGTCAACCATACATGTACTGAAAGGAAGCTAATAAGCTAAGAAGGTATAGACATAAACCGCAAACCCAACACATACCTGTACATGCAACCACATAAGCTGACTACCTAAATTCCTCACCAATCAAGCAATGAATGATAAATGGCCTTAAGGCCTTATAACCATATCTATAAAGATACATTCATCCAGAATAACAGAATGGGAAAAAAGTAAAGCATGCTATAAACATAAGTCTCAATCCCCGCACGGAAGAGACGAACCATAAATCCATCCATCAACTATCACTCACCAATAAACCTACACGTTGTTACTAAAACAATGTAAGCCCA
Source organism: Sarracenia minor (assembly GCA_035668095.1). Classification (NCBI taxonomy): domain Eukaryota; kingdom Viridiplantae; phylum Streptophyta; class Magnoliopsida; order Ericales; family Sarraceniaceae; genus Sarracenia; species Sarracenia minor. The sequence continues at coordinate 9,059 of JAULLD010405451.1, forward strand.
CTAGCTTGTAGGAAATACGATAACTAAGAAAGCATGATAATATGCAAGGATGATGTTGTCCCAAATATCAACCCAAGGTAGGGGGGTGAATGGGTTGATTAGAAAACTATTATACTTTTTAAATTACTTTTGAAAACTAGTTAAACACACACAACAAGAGATATAATATGTACTGAAAGAGTAAAGGGAGAAAGGGAAAGAGATACAAACAGATGTATAGTGGTTCGGTCCTCTTGACTTACGTCCACTCCACGAGCACCTTGGGAATTTGCAAACCACTATAAGATTCTTCAATGGACAAATCGTAGCCTCGTAAAAAATGGAATACTTGAATGGGTGAAGCGTAACCCCTTCTTTGACGCAAAGCGTAGCCACCAAAACAAAGTATGATTTGTAGTAGGTTGTTCTCCTTTAATGAGAAGATATACAATGAAAAGCTCACTAACAAATGTCACTCACTCCCAAAGTAAATTTACAATAAATATGCAAAGAGAGTAGTTGAAGCAGGATTGAATATCACAGAGCAGTAAAGAGGGACAATGAATAGTAGTAAATTGGTTGCTTGGTCGTAGGTAGGACAATAACTCAATGTAACAGTGAAAGCTTGATTTCTCTAGCATTTGAAACTTTAAAATTATTTGCTTATATAGGGCTTGAATGATTTGAGCCATTGGAGGGCATTTAATGCTCTACAAAATCGACCGTTGAAGCTCCAAAAATTTGAAACTGCATGAAAGTGTCAAACCTTATAGGGGAGGTGTTGAACCCTTTCGGTTGTGGAGGTTAGGTGTCGAACCTTCATCTCTTGGTGTCAAACCTTTGCTTGATCTGGGAGAAGATTAGGTTCAAATCTTCTTCCAAAGTGTCGAACCTTGCTTAAGCTCGAGAAGAGAGAAAAGGCACAGGTCTTTAGGTTCGAACCTTCTAGACCTAGTGTCGAACCTTTTTGCTGGAAAACCACATTTGCGTCGATCATTCCTCCCAGAGGTGTCGAACCTTCACTTTATGATGACAAGGGTTCGAACCTTATGGAGTAGGGTTCAAACCTTTTGCTTCAAGCCTCCAGGTTTTGATCTTTGCTTCCCTTGATGTAGTGTCGAACCATAAATGAAAAGTATCGAACTTTGACTTAAAGGTTCGAACCTTATGGGATAGGTTTCGAACATTCCATTTCCTTAGAAGAAGTGTCGAACCTTTATAGGGAGGGTGTCGAACTTTCTACTGCCTCTAACTAATGTTTCGAACCTTTACTCGGTGGTGTCGAACTTTAAAGTTAGGACATTGATGAGTGACTTTAACACTTTATTGAGATGTTTGTGAGAGCTTTAGAGATGATGCTTGTACTTTCAACACTTATGAATAAAGTAATTTTAGTCCCTTCAAGTCCTGAAAAAGCTTACTAATATACTATCAAACATTAGTAAAAACCAAATCAATTAGTTGTTTGTTGACCTAAAGGCTTTTTCAATCAAGCCTTGATTTTTGTTTTGATTATTACAACTCATTGATTTGTTGGTACTTATATTTGAGCTGTGTTTGAGTGATTTATTTCCGGTTGTAATCACTTTACTTAAGTATTTTCTCAAGCCAAAAAGTCAAGACAAAAGAAGAAATTTCATCAGTTTTCAAAGAAATTTTCGTCAGAAATGAAGAAAGAAGGAGAAAAATTTTTGTCAGTTTGGATAGATTTTTCGTCAGAAATAAAGAAGGTAAATT
>JAULLD010406549.1:0-15990 GCA_035668095.1 Sarracenia minor
ACCACTGCTCGAGCGAGGTGATGACCGCTCGAGTGATCCCCCTGGTCCAGCCAAAAACAGAAATTCAAAAATTGGAAAATTGAGTTCTGTTTCAGACTCGAACGTCCGTACCTCGAACAAAAAAATCATGGAATAATGTACCAGAGGTTTTTAACCACCGGTAATATCGTGGGACCCTGAATTACACTTTTAAAAAATAATTTAATTAAAACTAATAACCTTTTTAAGAAAAGAAAAAAAAAATTTGTGATTTTTAAGAAAACATATTAATTCGATTTGTCCACTATATTACACCTAGACCCTAAGAGTATGACAAAGGCTACAGAAAAAAGAATGAGTGAGATAGAATCTTATCTTAAAGATAAAGCCAGTGTAACCTTCCATAAGGCTTGGCTGATTACAAGTGGTCGAGTGCCTCCCCTAAAAACTTTTATGAAATCGTTTAGTAAGCCAATCCCCCCAAACCCTCTAAAAGATGCACTCTTTGTTGATCGGTTTAGGAAGTTGGGAGTCCAAGATTGGCAGCCTAAAGTTGACTAGGTCGCAATAGCCAAAGTAAACCCTCCCTCTTGGGAAACTAAGGACGTAATCCGCCAAGGTTTGATCCGCTTCATTACAGTAGAAGGGTTAGGTCAGCTTCTTTTCTTTTAACTCTACCTTAAAATTATGCATCTGGTTATTAGTCTTGTTCTGTGTGTTCAGGTACTGCTCAGTCCAAGCCTTATGTTCCTACTGTGAACATCTCTAAGGACGAATCTAGCTGTAATTTGGAAGGCCAAATCCCAATCCAGATACATGCCTCTATCCTTTCTTAATTAAGCTCCTTATCTTCAATCATCTTCATTTTTTTCTTGATCCAGGATCTTACTCCAACTCAGAGGAAACGTACCAGGGGTGATCATCGTTTTGAAGCTATCTCAAAGGTATTTTAGCTTCATTTGCCTTGCCTTTGCTTTAAACTTCTAACTTTTCACTCTTCAGGGAAAAGAAGTACCAACTCCTTCAAAGCCTATTCCAGTCATTCTAGTCTCTGTAGTGCCCTCTCCTTTAGATCTGAAGACTAAGAAATAAGTGAACAAAGAAACAGAAAAAGCAGTTGCCCCTAAAGACAAAACTCCAATTATTTCTTCCAAGAAACGCATCAAGAGGGCGACCAAGAGAGGGATTTCTTTTTCCGATCATATTGATAGTCACTCCGAACAATATCCTTTTCCGTAGGAGTCCCTTCCCAGGAAACAATCTCCTCCTCCCGTTGCTAATGTTCTATCCCCTTATCTTCTTTCCAAACTTCCTTCATTTCGTCTTCTGTTCATCCTCACATCTTGTTTGTTTTTTTGGGTAATTAACTGTAACATAAAAAAAGAGAAAAATTACAAAATTTATATGGGGCATACCCTAGGCCTTACAAAAACACCAAACAAACACCAAAACATCACCTCAAAGGACCAAACAACGAGCCAAACAACTACAAAAAAAATACCAGAACCTGTTACTAGAAGGACCGCCAACAAGAACAGTCAAGACCAGGAACAATACCAACCTGGTGCTAGATCAAGAATAAGATAGAAAAGACACCACCTATTGCTAAAACAACTGAACGGAGCAAAGGAAAAATGAAAAACAAACAAAACAACTGCAATCATAGGAAAGCCAAGCAGCCTTAGAAACAGAAGCACGACTACACCAAAGACTACTAAACCAGCAAAACCTGCTGATGTAGGATGCACCTGGCCTGATGAGATCACCCAACTCCAGGCTGGAGAAAACCCTCCGCTACACACTTTTGTAGAAACACTACAGCTGTTGCCCTGCTACTCATATGTGCACTACATGCCACTGCTACGCCACTGCACACACACTACGAACCACTACCGGCTACTACAAGGTGTGCCTCTAGACACAGCCCAGAACTATTGAACAAAAGCAACAGAGGCCCCATGACCTAGTCACTACTGCACACAAGGGCAACACACCACCTCCAAACCAAAAGAACTGAAGACACCGGCTACGACAAAAGAAATGGGACATAATTACTGAACAAATTCTATTGGGATAAAGAAATAGTGCAAGAAAGATACTTCAAAAATAACAGAAATCACAACCTTTACAACATCCAATAAGGACTAAAAACATGGATGAATAATTAGGCTCTATTGAGGGAAAGGAGCTGCTGCGTAGGGCTGAACAATATGGCTCCAGGGAGAGAAGGATCTACTACACAACATGGCTCCAAAGAGAAGGAGATGCTGCATAGGGACAAAACAACAAGGCAGAACAAACCTTAAAAAACAACAATAAAACACTACAGAGTTAGCACTAAACAAGGAATCACAACACACGCACACATCGTTACATTGGCCGTAAGGGAAGGCACTAAATGAGCTATGAACAACCCTCATAGTTAGGTAAACCTAAAGCAGAGAGGGAAAAAAGGAAAAAAATGAAGAAAAAAATCAAAGCAAATAGATCAACTGGAGAAGATAGTGGAGTTGAAATTCTAACTCTTTAGAATGTTCCTGCTAAAAGCTGAGACAGGAAATCTCTGCATAGAGGAAAGCCGCCCTCTGACCATATCCTCAATATCATGGATAACACTCGAAATCTTATAAAGCTTCCCTTGAAATTTCTTAGAGTTACAGGCTTTCCAAATGCTATACACTGCAGCAGAAAAGGTTAGCTAACAATAGTTACACTCAAAGTTTTCCCTCTCGCATAACTGAGGATCCATACCCACTAATCCTTCCACGAGTTTTCCAAATGGGATAATAGGCATTTGTTAAGGACATTAGAACACACTAGCCGAGGGAAGGGACACTAGAAGAATAAGCAGTCTTGAGACTCCTCGGTAACTAAGCAAAGGCAGCAAAAAAATCCCCATATAACCCGAAGGACCTCAGCCTGTCGCCCGTATTTAACCGATTTCTCACAACAATCCATAGAATGAAGCTAACCCTAGGAATATAACCCCTAAACCAGACCAGTTTGATCCAATCCGGGACATCCCAATGGATCCTAAGCTTGTCCCAAAGAGAACCAATAGAGAACGTACCCCCATTCAAAAGCCATTTAATAGAATCACGACCAAACCCATTCCGATGGAAATCCACAACATCGTTCATCTCAATCAAGTCTAGAGTAAATACAGGGAGCTAAACCCAATTCCTGCCACACACCTCCTCATTTACGTTAGCGTTAATGCCCAAGCTAGAATCATACACAATCCTGAGACCTTTAGCTTCAGCTAATAAGCCCCAGGGGTGCCTGGGATCCCACCAAAAAAAAGTATCCCTTCCATTGCCCACCTCGTACTTGACAAACGACTTAACAAGCTCGCGAAGCTAAAGGATTTACCCCTTAGAAGATTAGATTTGACCCACATACACTATAGGGAAATTTCTCCACACATCAAAAGAAACCAAATATGCTTGGTAATAGCTGCTTTATTCCACGTGGCTAAGGATTTAATGCCAAGGTCCCCCCTTCATTTTTGGGGTGCAAACCTCCTCACTGGTGACCTTAGCACTCGAGGATTTCATCTCCGGACCACTCCAGAGAAACATCCTCATCAACTTTTCCACCTCCTCATAAACCTTTATTGGAAGAATAAACAATGTAGACTAATAAACTTGCATGGAAAATAATATAGACCTAAAAAGCTGGAGTCTACCTGCAAAAGATAGAAATTTACTAGTCCACACTTGAATTCGAGCAACAATTTTATCAATGAGCGATTTGCACTCCTTGTATGAAAGATTCGTAGTAATGAGCGGAACCCCCAAATATCTCATATGTAAGGAACCCTCACCGAAACCCAATGTAGCCAAAATGTCCCTCCTCAAGGATGGGTTAACCCCGGAAAAATAGATATCACTTTCGAAAGGGCTAGGGGAAAGACCAGACAAAGCACAAAAAACATCTAACATCTCTCTGATAATACTAGCAGAATGGTCCTTAACCTTAGAGAAGACCATAAGGTCATCAGTAAAACATAAGTGAACAATCTTCTCCTTACCACATCTCCAATGATACTTGAAGTCCTGCTCCAAAGTATATTTGCTAAATAAGCTAGACAAGACCTTCACAGCCATAACAAATAAGAAAGGAGAGATGGGGTCTCCTTGCCTCAAGCCCTTCTTACCTTTAAAGAAACCAAATGACCCACCATTGATACTTACTGAGAAAGTAGGCGATGTCATGCAGTCTCTTATCCATTTGACCATCCTGTCAGGGAAGCCCATAATCTGGAGAACAGCCACCATAAAGTCCCACCTCACATTGTCATTGGCCTTCATAATGTCAACCTTAAGTGCACACTAGGGACCTTTGTTGGACTTGAATAATATTATCTGCTATTCTCCTACCCTAAACAAAGGCTGATTGAGAAGGGGAAATGATCTCATGAAGGAAACCCTTGATCCTGTTGGCAATAATTTTAGAGAAGCACTTATAGATAGTGTTACACCAAGAAGTAGGCTTAAATTCATTAATGGTGGAGGGATTAGGGACTTTGGAGATAAGAGTAATAAGAGTAGTGTTCACTTCCCTAGGAATATAGCCGGAGTCGAAGAAGGATTTAATAGCTCTAAGAACATCCGACCCAACTACCTCCCAAGCATCTTTGAAGAAGCCCACTGAAAAACCATCCGGCCCCGGAGCTTTATTAGCTTTCAAAGACCACAATGTATCCTTGATCTCATCAAAAGTGACATCCTGATTCATGCTAGCGATACTCTGAGGTGATAGCTTATTCTTGATGACCCCCTTGATGACCTCCCAATCCACTGGATCCTTAGAGGAATCCGACCCCAGAAGATGGTGACAATAATCCATAATGCACCGTAACATCCTGAAAATTAGAACAAACCTCCCCATTATCTTTGAAAAACTTAGTGATCCTGGAGCGGTTACGTTGGGAATTTAGATACTTAAAGAAGAAACATGTATTTTGATCGCCCAGATTAAGCCACTGATTCCTAGCTTTCTATTTATAAAAACATTCCTCTACCATGGATAGCTCAATGGGCTGTTTATACGCCTGCCGCTCCATGATTTAAAGATCACTATCATGAGGACACTTATCAAGCTTCTTTTGAAGATTATGTAAATTACCTCTCTAGTCAACAACCTTGTTAGATAAATCACTAAAAGTATCCATGTTTAGCTTCTTTAGCCGCACCTTGACGGCTCTAAGTTTCTAGAACAAACGATACATATCAGAACCTTCCACCTCCATCTTCTAAACCTCCTCAACCATGGGAAAAATCATAGAATGTTTAGCCCAAAAATCAAAATATTTGAAAGGCTTCCAATTCTTCTTCGCATATAAATCAAGCTGAAGCTCAATTGTAGCATGATCCGAGATGCCCAAAGGACCAAAAAACGCAGAAGACTGAGTCATAAGATTTAGACACGCCTCATTAACCAAAACTCAGTCAATTTTGGATGTAATACAATTATCACCCAGCTGATTATTGGACCAAGGGAATTGCAACCCATTGTACCTCAAATCATCCAGCTCAGCATCATACAAGCAATGGTTCAGATCATCCATATATGGAAGCCACTTTTTGCTTCCACCATAAGGCTCACAAGGACTACGAACTGCAATAATAAACTACTGGCAAGAGAAACTAACTTATTCCACAGACTTCCCCGCCCCGAGTAAGTATTCTGACTATAGACAAAAGTACCAAAAAACTCAACCCGAGCCTTTTGTAGTGTAATCATTGGTCGCCCGAATCTAAAACTTGAATGTCAACAAAGAGGGGGTACCAACAAACCCAGATTCTACCCAAACTACCAAAATTATAATTATGGGCCAGTTTCCAACCCGGGAAAATTCTATCAAAAACCAGGTTGGACTTGTCACTAATAACTTTGGTTTCATTAAAAGCAAAAATATAAGCTTTGGATAACAAGACAAAATACCCAAGCTCTTTTTGTTTCAATCTATTATTAAGGACCCTAATATTCCACGAAAAATCTTAACCATAGGACACTACTAAACATACATGCGCTTCTTCTTCTTGTTATTGCTAGCCTTCGTGTTGTAAGTCTGGTTCACCAACTTAGGTGAAGGCTGGTTATGCCATGGACTACTTTGTTGAACCTCATCATTACTCGGGTCCTCCAAATTATTCACATCCTCAGTCGATAAACATGTAGCCATAGAAATAGGACTACAAATTTTCAGTTCTTCATAACCAGGTTCGGTCACCTGTGGTCCTTCTTTCAGAGCCACCGGACTACCACTTCTAGGAGAAACATAGGTCGGCTCCTCCATAATAATAGCTGACTGATCCTCCGTGGGACCCTTGGATGAAGATGGAATGCCAAACATAGGTAAGATGCAATCCTTAGCCACACCCTTTCCATTCCCCATAGTAAACAAAACCTATTGTATGCTCTCATGCTGGTTGACCTTGCATTTGACAGAATCATGTTTAAAGGCTTGACACCGATAACATATTACAGGGAGACCTTGGTATTCAAACGCAATGACCGAAATGGCTTCTCCACGTTTAACTGACAACCAGTGGAAAAGAGGCTTAGAGGCGTCTACCTCCACACGCACCCTAGCATACGAAATCCTTTGTTTCATATCCGTAGAACGGTCCAAATAGAGAGGGTTCCCCAATGAACTTGCAATCTTACTCAAACATTTTTCTATCCAAAACTCTAGAGGTAAGTCATGTAATTTTATCCAAACTGGGATAGATGAGATGGTTTCCTTGGTAAACTTAATGTTAGGTCTCCACTTACGCAAGATGAGATGTTTTTTGGAAAAATGCCAAGGCCCTTTTTCCAAAACAGATTCCATAGCCTCCGTGTTCCTAAATTTAAATATGTAAAAGCCCTTATCATTTCCCATGACCTCTTTCAACTCATCCTGAGCCCACAGGGTGCGTGTGGTGGCACGCACAAGGTTGAATGGCTAGTCAGCATCCCGAAAATAGCCCACTAAATAACCCTCCCAGGTTTTTTTGTCCACTTGATTATCATCGATTTCAATTATTTCAAGGTGTTCACGATCATCCGCTTCGATAAATTTAAGGGACATCCCGGAGTTGCTATGATTAAGCAGAGCCTCCCAATTCTTTGGTCTAGGCGTATTTTCAAACATCTGGCGTGCATTTGCTTTACCTGCCGTAGCAGTGGGTATATCAGTCACTACTTCACTCCCAAAGCCTGGGATAGACCCAAAACAATCCCCTCTTCCTCCGCCTCTACCACCATGCCCCTGATTCAAACCTCAGCCACCACCCCTATTTTGAATAGCACGAGGAAAGAAAGAACATACCTACCCTCTTTTGTCACCTTGTCTAAAATAGAGTTAGTCACACCCGACTTATACGATTCTCCCCTCAGCTTCTCCTTAAGGCTTTGAATCTTGCTATCGGCCATAGCTTTTTCATACTCCGTAGTTCTTAACATAAGGAATGTCTCTCTAATTTTAGCTTCATCTTGGTCTGCATTCTCCATATCACTAATCTCAGTATCTTTCACTTGAGCTTCTATGAAAACTTCACTATATTTTGGTGAGGATTTCTGTTCTGTTTAACTAGCAGAAGGCTTAGCCTCTGCACCTGCGACATTTACCCCTTGCATTTCAGTGGTCTGAGCATTCCTAGTCATACCAACTTCCTCAACCTCCTTATCAATGGGAGTCAAACCCTTGACCGTATGTTTATTGTTAGCCTCATTGGTTCTTCTAATCTCCATCAGAATCGTAGAAGGAAATCAAGCAAAGGAGCACCGATCTTCACCCGCACTTTCGCACCTGGAATCGCCCATGCCCCTTCCCTCAGTATCTTATGGTTTTAGAATCTTCTTGTTTGTTTCCCTTATAGGAATCTTCCAATATTGGTAAGACAAATCTTGTGAAAGAAGAATTTCCATTCGGTGCTGGAGACACCTTTTTCCTCTAGATGTTGAGTCCTACTTTATTCAGCTGGCCTCAAAACTAAATCCTTCCTCCTCCCAGAGCTTTTCTAATGTCCCTCATGCTAAGCCATCAGTTCCTTCAGTAGAAGAAGTGGAGAAAGTAAAGAACACTCTGAGAAGTCTCTAAGATCATTCCCTGAAAGACATTCTCCATCTAGGCCGCCTAGCTGTCTTCCAAGAGGCTCTTGCTATTGCTATTTCCTCTATCGTTGCTCCTAATGCTGATCATCTGGCTGCCTGGGTCTTCAATCAAGAACTTCCTTTTTCTAACAAATCATTTAGTGTAACTTTGAAGAAAACCTTAGACTTTGATTCCAAGCTTTCTGAGGCGGAATAGTTAAAACAAGACCTAGCAGCTTCCTTCCAGTGCTTTCAAGAAATCAAGGATGAAGGGGAGCAAAAGTTGAAGAGGAAAAAAGATATTTTGAATTTGATTGTTTTTCTCCAAAAAAGTTGTCAACCATTGATGAAAACCTACCAGTTCTAGAGGAAGCTACATCCATGTTTTCTTCTTCCCAAGATCTAATAGCCAAGCAGTCTTAAGTCAAAGTGGAACATGTCTCGACTTCATCCATAATCAAAGTAGCCCATCAAGACCTTGAAGAACATGAGACAACTTTGAGCAACTTTTAGCTCCGCCTTAGAAATATTCTCTCTTGATTTCTTTCTTTGCTCACTGATCGGCACTCAAAAGTGACGATTTAGACCTATTAATTTACACTGAGTTAGTTCCTTTTTGTTATCTAATATATGTTTTTGTAGTGTTTTTGTCTATTAGACAAATTGGAGGAGTGATGCAAAACAGCCACAAAACAGTCATTTTAGCAACAAAGACTATGCAACCAAACAAAGACATGCAAAAATGGATAATGAAAATCGACATACCTTCACTATTTGGGTCATAACTTTATCTAAAATTGAATTCGGATACGAGACCAAAACTATTGGAAAGAAGACTTCCAGGGCTTAAACATGAGGATAATTAAACCAGGTTGTCAGTAATCTAATTTAATTATTGGGAATCCATATCTTAAACATGAGGAGACCTCGATGCAAGTGATAATTGGAAACTCAAGACATAATTTGAGTTAGGATCGGAAGTTCAGTCAGGGGCTTTCGTGGAATAAGTTCTGGTTCATGCGGGAAATGATTTAACTTAAGGGTTGAGTTATGGATATCCGGATTTTCTGTATGGTTAGCCCGAGTCCTATACTTCCTCGTGATCTTTCATGTATCCCATTATACACATGGATATATTTCTTATTGGTTTTAGTAATTATTTAATTTAATTTGAATATCAATTTTACCGTCGGAGACATTCGGGAGCTAAATTAAATAATCAGGGAAGGGATTGGAATTTGGCACACCTATGAATTTATCCCTAGGTGGCCAGCCTTATGGATGATTTATGGTGATATTTTATTAAGATAAGTACTCTTATCTTAGGATAAAATATTAGGGAACCATAATATATTAGGAAGAGGAGAATTAGAAAGTGATATACATCATTCTCTAACTCTCTCTCTCTCTCTCTCTCTCTCTCTCTCAATTTTGGATTTTTCTGAGAGCATTAGGGTGTGTGAGAAAATAAGGTAGAAGATACACCTCGATCCGGTTCGGTGCCCACTGGCCGAAATCATCGCATGCGTTGGGTTATACGTGAAAAGATGATCAACACATAAAAGTGATGATTTTATAATGCTAATTACATTAATCTAAGTTTGAGTTATGATTTAATAAAATATTTTTGTTCTGTTTTTGTGGTTAAGACAAGTATAGAAGGGTTGTGACAAAAAAAGAGAGCATAAAATGGACAAAAACTATCAAAGTGTCAAAACAACGTCATTCTGATTACTTTTCTAGACCTAAAGACACAAAACCAAGAGTTCTAAGGGTGATGATAGCTCGAGGATGAAGAAATTTGAGAAAAAGTTTGAACGTTGAAGAAAATAATGTTTTAAGAAGAAGTTTGGCCAAAAATATGCAAAAACGGATGGAGGAAATCGACGTATCTTCACTATTTTGGTCATGACTTTTTTGAAAAATTGAATTTTGATATGATACTAGAACCATGGGAAAGAAGACATTTTGGGCTTCAATTTGGACATAAAAATGACTTTATTCCGAGTTTGGATGAAGAAGTTATGCTCGTTTGAAGTTTGATAAAATGTACAGTCGCGGAAATCTGTCGGGATGGGAAAAAATCCATTCGGACGCCCAACAATTTCCGTCAGGATAGTAGTCGTCGTTTCCGTCCGGATGGTGTTTACCCAGAAGTCCTAATCCGAGAGGGACAATAATTTACAGAAATCTATAAATAGACCTCAGGACCTCCCAAATTCGGTATTCAAGTTCTTCAACAAAAATCCTTCTTCTTCTCAAATATTCAACTTCCAACTCTCGATGAGCCAACACTGAAAGGTCCGAACCTCAACGAGAAGCTAGCGACAATCGCTGACATTAACTTGAAGATGGATTCCACCTCAACCATGCGTGGCTAAAGTCCTCGTCTTCCTCGGGTTATGATGAAGCCTGAGCCTGATATTTTAGGAGTAGATTAATTTCTTGTATTTTATTTTAGCATTTTTAATAAGATTCGTTATATGACTATTTTAAATCTACGACATATTTGATCGTTGAAAAATATTTCTTTTCTAAATTAATTAATATTCCATTTAATCTTTCTGTGATTGAATTAAATGTGGGTCATATAACTGTGCTTATTTGCTTATCGAATATTAAATATGAGATAGTCTATATCATGGATAAGACGAGTCGTACTCCAGATGAGTCGTGCTATAATCCTGGATAGAGTACGTCATATTTAATAATTGGGATTTTAATTGTAGAACTTGAAATATTTTATGCTATTTACGAGACAGATTATGCTCCGGATAGTCTGTGCCATGTTTTTAGATAGAATATGTATTGTTTGCATGTAAATCTATCATCTTGATTATCCATATAGGTCATGTCATAATAAGATTGAATCTAATAAAAGGCTAGATAAAATATGAATTAATTAAAACTAGAATTCTAGGTAAAGTTAGATTCTAACATAAGGTAGAACTTTTCTTTTAAAAAAAAACTCCTTTTATTAAACAGTAGTTTAGTTTTAATTTAGCTTGAAGTTGATTTAGATTAAAGTTAGTTTTTATTTAAAATCTAAGACTTATTGTTTCTTTTTCTTTCAATAAAATTAAAAAGATTTCAAAAGATTAAATAATTGATTAAAAATATTAATTACCGCATATTCATCGTAGGAACGATCCTGACTTACCGCTAGCTACCTGTTAGTGACAAATATTGGTAATAAACTTGATACTGGACGACACGTACCAGAAGGTCAAAAGGTCATCTCGAATTCATATTCGACATTCAAGAAACTTTTTGACCAGTTTCTTTGAGGTATTAATTAATTAAAATCAGAAAATAATCAATAGTTTTTCATGAAAACGCACACGACGTTTTTTTGATCACGTCGTTAAATATTTTTCGATTTTTCGCTACGCAGCTCCAACAGCTAGTTTGGTGTAAGATAGAGATAGAGCATCATCGCCTATCTTTCGGCTTCATTGTCCTTGACAAGTAATTCTTTGATTTTACTCTTGGCATGGATTGGTTATCCACGTTTCGAGCACGCATTGATTGCGATCATCGTCGAGTCACCATTCATACTGTAAAGCGAGAGTCTTTTTCTTTCGTGGGAGATCAGGATGACGGTTCCATACATTCGTGCCATCTTTTCATGATGGATGCCTTAGTTCTCTATTCTCGACTCTTGTACTTGATGGAGACAAGTCCCTACATCCTCATTTTCCTTGGGTAGTATGTGAGTTCCCTAACGTCTTTCTGTAGGAGTTGCTTGAGCTTCCACCACGGTGCGAAGTCGAATTTGCGATTGAGTTACTTCCGCGGACTGGCCCCATTTCTATGCCTTCATATCGATTTGCACCCATTGAGCTTGCGAAATTGAAGATTCAGATTCAGATTCAGGAGTTACATAACAAAGGATTCATCCGACCAAGCGTTTTGTCATAGGGTGAACTATTGTTATTTGTCAAGAAAAAGGATGGATCACTTCACTTGTGTATAGACTATCGTAAGCTCAATCAGATCACGGTGAAGAAAAAGTACCCAATGCCGCGCATAGATGATTTATTTGACCAGTTGAAGGGGTCTACATGTTTCTCTAAGATTGATCTGCGATCGGGTTATCACCAGGTGGGGTGAAGGAGGAGAATATTGCCAAGACACCTGGTGTGAGCCGAACGCTTAGTCGTTAATCACGTGGACACTAGTTTATTTTATTTAATTTACCAAGATCTACTACTAACTAGGTAGATAGCAGTAAGTCCAAGGTCGATCCCACGAGTAAAAGAGTTATTTTGTTAAGGATTTTGTTTAAATTATTTAATCTAAAAAGAAGTAAATCTTGGATTTTGGGAAAATGATTTTAGAAAGTAAATAAACAATTAAAAAGGATTTATTTAAATTAATGAGATAGCTTCCACCTCAGGTTAGAATCCACCGTCACTTGGTAATCTAGTTTTGATATAATTCCTCTTTTATCTAGCTTTGAATCAAATTAGATCCTATCGTGACAAGATCGATATGGATATACAAGAAAGATAGATTTCGATTTCAACAAGCCATATTCTATCTGGAGCATAAAATATCTCAAATTCTACTTTCAAAATCCCGAATCACAAAGCTGGCATTGTCTATCCAGGATTCTAGCACAGCCTGTTCAGAGCATGACCTGTCTTATCCATGGCATAGGCTATCTCAAATTTGTGTATTCGAACAGTAAGCATAGTTATACAACACTCATTTAATGCAATCATAAAAAGCTTAAATGAGAATTTAATTAATTAGAAAATATCCACAGAAGGGATTCAAGAATATTATTTCATAACAATCTGATTACAAAGCGTAAATAAAATACAGAATTAATCTACTTATGTTACCAAATTCGGCTTCATCATCACCCGAGGCGGAGGTAGGGACTTAGCCACTCATGGTCGGGTAGGAGTCCATCGTCAAGTTGATGTCGATCGTCATTAGCAACTTCTCGGCGAGGCCCGGACCTTCCAGAGGTGACTTGGTCGGGGCCAGAGAGATGTATGAGAGAACTAAGAGATTGATCCGAGATTGGATCTTGGATTGAATTCTTTTGAATGAGGTATAAGCCCCTATTTATAGTGTTCTCGCCGCATCAGATTTAGCAACTGGGTGCGGAGCGTCCAGATGGTTTGCACCGGGAGTCCGAACGGTTTTTACGTGATCGCCAAGTCAGCAAAAGGCTCGGAGCGTTAGGATGGTCGTCACTCAGTGTCAGGACGAAAATTACTTGGGTGCCACGGCAGCTAGCATCGGAACGGTCGACATCGTGGCATCGTGACGGTGGAGCGTCCGGACGGTTGCCTTGTAGCGTCCGGACGATTTGTGCCGTTTTTGTTGCTCTTTGTTTAGTTGCATCGTATTTGTTGTTAAAATGGCTGTTTTGTTGTTGTTTTGCGTCACTTCTCCAATACTTGTCTTAAAAACAAAAACACTACAAAAACATATATTAGATAACATATCGAGACTAACCTAGTCTAAATTAACGGGTCTAAATCGTCACTTTTGAGTGCCGATCACACCCCCCAACTTACACTTTACTAGTCATTGAGCAAAGCATAAATAAAACAGAAAGAGAAAAGAATAGGAAAATAAACTATCTAAATAAATATGCTAGCATCATAGTCTCAACCCAACAGACTATCACATATCATCTGAGAACTTTAAAGATAAATTTACAAATTTCTGTATTTCTAACTTTTAAACAGAGTAGCTTTTAAGCTGTAAAATTTTTCATGATAACTTTCTCAACCTCATACCTGGCATGTGTGTGTGAACTTAATCAATCAGTAACATGCATGCTTTTGAATCTATCAAGTTCGAAACAATTAAATCAATCAGATCTCGACTTCAAGTCTTACCAGTTATTCGCTCAGAATCAATCTCTCAGAAATAGGCTATTATATCTCTCAAGGTATGTGGCAGAGTTTATAAATATGCAAATCAAGATTTCAACATATACCCATGACACTTGAAGAACGGAGTTTCAAAGAAATTGACTTAGAATCTCGTGACTGGAATACTGATTATTGAGAATTTTTGCTTAAGCTTCATCAAACCATACTATCTTTTGGGATCAACCAGGACTTTATTTTTGGTTATAGCGTTAGGTAGGTAGATTTTATCAGCTAGGGTTAAAATGTATATAGCACTACCTGAATAGATGGTTACCAGAAAGGATATCTGAGTGCTGTCGTGTCAATCGTCGCTATGTTTGATGTAATAACGTCATCAATACTGAATCATCTCACATAGCTCGTCTACAATGGGATGTTAATACCACATCCTCGTTGCGTCCAAAAATGGATATATAACAATGCCATCATCATTGAATCGTCTCCCATGGCTCGTTTGTAATGGGACCTTAATACCACGTCTTCACCGCATCACAAATGAATCACAAGGTGGCGATAATAACTCACCAAAAATGTATCGAACTGTCAACAAGCTGTCTGTGCCTCATTTTTGTCACTCTTTTGATAAATACACACTTTGTTTTGTTTTTGAAGATAACATTTATCAAAAGAACATGGTAAAATGAGTATCATGGCTGAATCACTACTACATATCTCATATGGCATAATCTCTGGCGGTCAATTCGTCTTCTGTAAGTCTAAATCCTTTCCAATTACCATAAAGTCAAATAATACCTTTTGGATTTTATATAGGTAATAGAAAAAAAAACAGGTTTAAAAATTTTCAAATACGGCTCAAAGTGGGGGCCTAGGGATGATGTTTTCATGAAGAAACTAACAGACTCAAAAAGATAAAAGATGGCCTAATATTGTATGGACCTGACCTTATTTTACGTGTGCGGTGTTTGGTTAGGTGGTTCGATTTTCAAACTTAAAGTACTTGTTCTTGAATAGTATTTTAAATTTGGATTTGATGCTTGTGGGTTTTGGATTTACCCCCTTTTTGGGTGGAGTGTTATATTATCACGTAGTATCGTGGAAAGTTTCGGGTCGTTCAGATCGACACTTGGGATGTTTTTACATCTTTTCTCGGTTTTGGGTTCAGCTGCTGAGCGCTCGAGCGGTAGTGAGTGCGCTCGAGCGCTAGTACGTCGGTGGGGCTTATAAGACTTACGGTCTGTTTGATTTTTGGAGAAAAATATCTTATGTTTTCTCTCCCTTCTCTCTAGGAAACAAGATCTAGAAGCTAGGGCTTGCTTTTTTTTTTTTTTGCGTATCTGAAGGCTTGGGCGTGGATTCTGAGGCCGTACGCTTGTTACGGGAGTTGAGGGCTACGTTTTCACTGGACGAGATTGGGATTCTGACAGTTTAAGCTAGTCTTGTTTTGGCATTTTCAGCTTTAGACGACTTCACGAGGTAGGGAATAACTTACTCCTGAACTTTTCCTGTTATGTGTAAGGCTAGTTTCGTGTATTTATAGTTGTTATGCTGGTTTTCTTGCTTTTTATACTAGTTTTGTATATTTTGGGTATCGGGACCTGGTTTTCTAGGAAACTTTTTAGTTTTCCTTGGCCATGGGAAGGATGGGAAGGGATCTGTCTTTTTAGATTTAAATTTGGGTGGTTTATGCTTGAATTATACATTTGCGATATTTAGCTGTTTTACGCTTTATCGGGCTTAGGAATCACAGAATGCGAAATGATCAGGTTTTCCTTTATTACGATAGAGTTGGTGATTTATCTATACTTGCAGATTTTTGATTGGATAGTTGTAGCTAAAATTATGTAAAAACTGGGGTTCTCCAAGTTTGGGGCTTTTGGGGCAAAAACGGGTTTTGGATTGTTTTTTTCCCAAAACAGATTTGGTTCTCTGGTAAATTGAAAGGGCTGGACCTTAGGGTTCAAATGTGAAAATTCTCGGGCAAGTCCCAGTTAGCCAGATGAGTGCTGAATCATCTCTTTTACTTGAGAACTTGGCATTTTCCTTTTAAAACCAAAATGGGGATTCA
>JAULLD010406550.1:0-10767 GCA_035668095.1 Sarracenia minor
ACTAAGAGAATACATGAGAACCATAACTCACATACACTCAAGAATCTATACAGAACTGTATGGCTTGTAGAGACTGTATGGACCTGCTCACTGCACAATAAACTCAGCCACAAGCGTAAAACAGATATGCAGTATAACCATAACTAAACAAATGTATGACAAGATTAAACTAGACAAGAAAAACGCATGTATAATAAACATGCATGAGATAGATACATATATAGAACTAGAAATCATATATCATGTATAGATCTAGAAAAACATATATCATGTCATATAGTCAAAAAGACTCCATAGAATTGCTCACTTCATAATAAATTCAACCACAAACGTAAAGTAAATATGTGATATAACCATAAATAAACAACTGTATGGAAAAAGTAAACTGGGGGGGAAGGTGCATGTATAATAAACATGCATGAGATAGAGACAAATATAGAACTGAAAATCATACATCATGTATAAAACTAGAAAAGCATATATTATGTCATATATCATTAAAAGAATTAGTTTTAGGCACATACAACATATATATATGTCATAAACACAAAATACGATCTCAATTGACAATCACTGGCTACAATTATAAGCAAAACATGCTACTCTACTGCAAAGAAAAACTAAATATTCTCCCTATTTTTGTCCCGAAGTGTAAAAGGTAAAAGATACGTAATTTAGAGAGAAAAAATCTAAATAAAAGAGTAAAAAGTAGCTAATTATCCTCCTCAAACGAGGACTCCGTGTCAACATCACGACGATGTTGTTGGGTAACAGTAGTAAGATCCTTGACAACTACAGTCAAGCCACCAGACAAGGTGCGCAGTTGTTACTAGAGGGCAATCAGCACATGGTCGATGTGTTGAAACCGGGCATCATCCCGAGCTAACATATAGGTCTAAGCAGCCAAGTGGTAGAGGATCTAATTTTGAGCATCATCAGACTGAGCATCACTCACTGATACACCTGGAGGGATGTATGACATGAACGAAAGAGCTAGAAGATCGCCTGAAGGAACCTCTGGAGATATCGGAACGTCGGTTGCAACATCATCTGGATGTGCGGGCTGACCAACGGCATGTGGTAACAATAGTGGGGCTATGTGAAGCGGCTCATCATGGGCCAGGTGAATCGTCGGAAACATAGGCACTAAAGGAGGATAAGTTAGCCGTAGTCGATCAGCAACTGGAGTGGCAGTGGCTTCATGAAACACATGGGTAGAGCTCTTAGTGAGCATCTGTCATGTGATATCACCCTACGGATAGAGCATAAGTTCTGTGGGGATCCAGGGGACTGATCGAGCTCAATAGAATCTCGTGATAAGCGAGATAAAAGGGATCCCAAAGGTGCTGGAGGGAAGACAAGAGTAGGACTTAATAATATACCAAATGTGATAGGCGATGCCGATGGAATATTCATGGTTAATCGCATAGAGGAGATCATTACGATATACAGGGATATCCGATGTGTGTTAGGTAGGATCGATGATTGACGCTACAATATGGTGCAGTAGTCGGTAGTAAGGTGCAAGATGTCGTCATGAATGGGATGCTGGGGGTCGGTGATGCAAGGGACACGGTAAAAGGGAAACAATCTCCGAAACTGAGAATGTCAGCCGACAACCTCATATCATGAGGGAGATGGAATGAGCATCCATATCAACAACTATCACGTTAGAGTAGAACTCCCAGACCATCTCCAAAAGCACCTCCACGTGACTAAAACATAATTCAATCCAGCCTCACTACTCAAACAGAGCTATGAGCCTGACCAAGGTAAACTCTAAAATGTGGATATTCCTCTCAATGAAAAAACCGCTTATTGCTATGACTGTATAAGCATTATCAGTAACGTTAGTCAAAAAGTAGTCGAAAGACAAAGAACCCAGCCGCTTCCAGCCTCATGACCTGTTCCCGCGACTAGAATAGCCTCGTCCTCCAGTAAGAAAATGAGGAGGGTAATCATATCCAAGCTCAGAAGGATCGAGATAAAAGATGGAAAGGAAAGGACTGGATGCAAGAGCCATACCTATAGTCGACGGAGGGTGACTCGAATGTAAGTCATATCAATATCCATAAGTGGAGACATGAAATGAAACTCCAAGAAGCCAAAGCAAGATGCGAACACCGACGGGAGAGGAAGCCGAGAGGGGAGAAAGCCAAGAGAGTGAGAGGGAGAGAGTTTTTAGAGAGAGAGAGAGAGGCAAGGAGGAAAATGAAAGAGTGAGGTGAAATAGAAAGGCGCACCCAGTTATCTATAGGGCTATTTCCAAGCAAGCACTCAAGCGTTTTGCCAGCGCGTACATTGCGCTTGAGCGCTCTACGAGCATTCTACGAGCTCTGGCCACTAGAGTCATTTTTTGATAAAAATAAATTAAGTGTTAACTTAGTAGCAAAAACATACCCAAGATACACACTCCCTATAAACCAAATACCCCAATTCTGGGATAAAAACTTACATAAATACTCTCAAATAACTCTCTCTCAACCCACGATCACAAAGGCATGCAAAAAATAAAAAGAAATATACAACACATGAAACAAAAATGTATATTTTAAGCATGAATGTGATACAAGTTCAAACCACTTAACTCACCAATGCACATAAAAATTGAGAAATTCGCATAAAAATTTGATAACCCATGTAATGGCATGTATCAATAAACAATTTATAAGTATTAACTAAAGTATACATAGTTCATGACATATGTCTATTGAGTGTGAATCGGGAACTCGGTCCGTAGGAGAAAAGGACTTGACAAGGTATAAGATGGAATTAAATTCTATCATGAGGAGATGAACTATCCACTTGAAATAAGAAGGCAAACCCAAAATATTAGGACATCCAGATTTTAGCATAAGCCTTAATCTCGTAAACTAAGAGTAACACACGTAAACAATTGCTCATATTTAACCTATGCTAAACATTATCATACATTTTCTTGACTTTTATTTTAATTTTTGTTGTATAATACTTGTGGTGGATAAATTGTGTATAGATAATTGTTATCCTAAAGGCTATTTTCAGTCATGCTCTAATTTGGTTTTGACCATAACATTTGGTTTTGACAAAAACAATTAATTCATTTTATATTTTGGAGATTTTTAGCCTTATTAATTTGATCATCAATAAGATTATGCATTCAGTTTTAACCTAAAACTAATTGATTTGATTACTCTAATGACTTGTTAATGTTTGAGAAAGTATCTTTCATGATTATACCTTGAAGCTCAGCAAAAAATAGAGAAGAATGGATCAGCTTCTTATATTAGAGCATGAAAGTGCTGAAGATTGCCTGAAGAGGAGACCAAGGTTCAAGCTCAAGAACATCAACAATTCAAAGAAGACTTAGAAGATTGATGATGTTGAAGCCTATGGAGAATCAAGAAGAACAGAAGTTTAAGTCAAGAAGGGAGAATTGAAGCCTTAGAGGAATGTGTCGACACCAATGTCATTAGGGTCGACACCTCAGCTCCATTGTGAAGAAGATCCAAAGAGACCAAGGTTTGTGTCGACACCAGCTGAACAAGTGTCGACACTAATGCTCAGTTGCTCACAGGAACAACATTGTGTCGACACCCATAGAAGATGATTCGAAACAAAGAGCATCCCAGTATGAAAATCAGGATTGAGTCGACACCTTGAAGATATGTGTCGACACAAAGGAGAGATTGAGTCAACCCTTGAAAATCTGAGTTGACACTTCTATGCCCTAGCTAGTTTGTATCGACACCTTTGGAGATTTCTGTCGACACCTGCGCTTAAAATTCAAAATCCTAAAACTCAACGTTGGGATTTTCGAGCATTAAATGCTCCCAATGACTAGTAGATCTTCTCTAACGGCTCTATTCTTTCAAAGGTTATTTAAGGAGTAAAGGTTGAAGTTCAAAGTGCTGGAGAAAGATCATTGATAGCTCAATCACTAAAATCAAGAGCATTAACTTCATTCTTATTTTCTGCTATTTTCTTCTCCAGATTTTGAGAATTATTATTCCCTCATTTATTATTCTATCATTGTAAAATCATATTAAGAGAGAGCGAGAGAGAGAGAGAGAGAGAGAGAGAGAGAGAGAGAGAGACTTATTGTAGTGATGATTGATATTGTAAATCATCTCATAAAGGAGAACAACCACTGCAACTCTCTGTAGAGTCAGGTTCCTCATCTAACTACTCTCAAGATAAAGGCTCCGCTTTGCCTTAGAAAGAAGATGAATGAAGGTTCCGCTTCGCCTTACAAAGAAGAGGATAAGAGGTTCTGCTTCGCCTTACAACGAAAATTGTACTAACGTTATGATACACCCCTATGAAATTCGATTGTGTATTCCTAAGGCTCTTGGGGAGTGGATGTAGGTCAAGTTTGACCAAACCACTACATATCGTTTGTGTCTCTCTCCCCCTTATCTCCTTTACATTTCTTGCATTTAATTTTCAGCACATTCTGTTTATTTCTTACTGCACATTAGAATATTTTTGAAAGTATTGAAAAATTGTTTAAGTTTGCCTATCAACCCATTCACGCCCCTTTGGGTTGATCTCCTTAGACCAACAATTGTAATCAAAGCCTCGGCTCTTCTATTTTTAAACTTAACAACCTTTTAAAGAGTAAAGATCCATGACAAGCATAAACCAGACCTTCACATTGGCTGAAGACCAATTTAACTTTAGACCTCTACTTTTTAATGGGTCAAACTACACGTATTGGAAGACTCAAATGACATATTTTATACAATCACAAGATATGACAGCTTGAAAATTTATTATAAATGGACCATTAGTTCTCAACCCTTCTACAGAAGGTAGAATAGTCAATAAGGCCGAATCTGAGTTTAATGATGTCGATTGGAGAATACTCCAAACCAATGCTAAGCCTGTAAGTTTTTTACATTTTTCACTTAGACCCAACGAATTCAATCCAATTCGGGGTTGTGATAATGCTAAAGATATATGGGAAAAACTATAAGGAGCTCACGAAGGCACAAATCAAGTAAAAGATAAAAAGATTGATTTACTTCTTAGAGATTATGAGCTTTTCAAGATGTATGATTTTGAGAATATTTCTGATATGTTTACTCAATTTAATCTCATTATCAATAACTTAAAATCTCTTGGAAAATCTTTTCCCTATATTGATCTTATCAAGAAAATCTTAAGATCCTTGCTAAAAGAATGGTGACCGATGGTCACAGTTATAGAGGAAGCCAAAGACCTCACAACACTCGGCTTGGATTAGCTCTTGGGTTCTCTTCTAACCCATGAATACTCTTTTAAAGAAGAAGGAGAGAATAAAAAGAAACGAATTCTTACCTTCAAATCTACTAAAGTTTCTTAAAAAGAAGAAGAGGAAACTGTGAGTGAAGATGATGATCAAGAAGTTCCTCTCCTCTTCAAAAGAGTAGCAAGAATTTTGAGGGAGAAAAGAGAAAGAATAGGAAGATTGAAGGGTCAATCCAGCTTTAATCCGAATGAGAAGAAAGAAGAAATCATTTGTCACAACTGTCAAAGGCCCGACCATATCAAGCCTGACTGCTATCTCCTAAAGAATGACAAAAAGAAATATCCAAATAAAGTAATGAAGGCCACTTGGGATTAGAGTGACTCAAGTGATGAAAATAGAGATACCACCGACAGTGAATCTTTCAACCTTGCTCTCATGGCCTATGGATGTGAGGTAAACTATTCTTCCAATAATGATAGTGATAGTGAGGGTGAGGATGACAACTCACTCTCCAATGAAGAGTTTCAAGAAACACTAAAAGATTATTTTAAAATGATTAAATAATTAAAATCTAGAAACAAGTCTTATAAAAATCAAATAAATTCTTTAAATTCAAAAATAGATTTTTTGGAAAAAGAAAATGAAAATGTTTATTGCAAAGGAACTCTCAACCGAACTTCAAAATGAAACTATTTTACTAAAACAAAAAGTTGAGGACTTTAGTAAAATCATAGCTGGATTCACTCAAGGTAAAAAAAAAATTAAGAAATGATTTTTGGTACAAAGTGTACCTTTCACAAGAAAGGTTTAGGATTTAATCATAATAAAAGTAAAATTGTTTTGAAAAATGCCTTTGTTAAAGTTTCACTTTCAAAACAAATGAGCTGCAATTTTTGTGATAAAAATGGCCATAAAATTCAATCTTGCTTTTCTAGATTAAAGGGCAATAAACCTGTTAGCCTAAAGACGTTTTCAATCAAGCTTTATTTTGGTTTTGATTATAATAAACCATTGATTTATTGTTACTAATATTTTCTTGTATGTGAGAAAATATTTTTAGGTATTAACCAAGTAAATTCATAGCAAAATTCAAGTATCAAAGTCTCAAGCTCAAAAATATCAAGTTTTAAGTCCAAGTATCAAGGAATGAGAATCAAGACCAAAGTTATAAAAAATTCAAGAGAAGACTTTGAGCATCAAGGTATATTGAAGAAGAAGTATTTTGGAGTATTTTAGCCAAGGAGAGATCATAGTTCAAGTCTAAGGACATCAAAAGATCAAAGGATTAATGATAGTTTAAAGGGAGATAAAGTTCAAGCTGACACACCCTCAGTGTTTTGATCATAACTTTCTCCAAAGAAGAAATTTGGATACAAGACAAGATCCATTGGAAGGAGGACTTCCAGGGATTCAATTTTCATATAAATCTGTCCCCTTTTGCAGTTCATATGAAGGAGTTATGATGATTTGAAGTTGAAGAAAATGTTCAGCAAAATTTCTCAAAGGACTGAAAGTTTTGGGTCGTCCCCTTTACAAAACGGATCATCCCCTTGAAGCCTAAGGCATCCCAGATCCATATCAGGTCATCCTCAAGAGGCTTCAGGTGAAGTTCAAGAATTTGGGCCGTCCCCCTTGTAATTCGGGTCGTCCCTAAGGGAGTTTTCGAAGCACAGAAGAATTTGGGTCGTCCCAGATTCAGTTTGGGTCATACCTTTTCGTCCCTGGGTTACAAACTCTCTGGATCTCTAATTTGGGTCGTCCACTTTCATTCTGGGTCATCCCAAAAGTTTCAGACACCATTTGGGCCGTCCCCTTCTCAATTTGGGTCATCTCCGAAGAAGAAAAAGTTCAAAAGTTAATTCTTCAGCATGAGATTTCTGACATACCTTCAATAATTTTGGTATAAATTATTTTACAGAAGTCATTTTGGAATTAGGTTTAAACCATTGGAAAGAAAACTTCTGGAGCTTCAATTTGTATATAAAATTGACCCCATGTGGAGTTCGGATGAAGAAGATATGATCATTTGAAGTTGGGGATTTTCTGTAACAAATTTTTTGTGTCGACCCATTGAAGTTTTGTGTCGACCCAACTGTATCCCGTTCGCATTTGGGTCATCCCCTTTCATTTTGGGTTGACCCCTTTGCACGACAGGTTTCTAGAATATCCTTCCAACGGCTCTTTTTCAAAGTGCAACGGCTATATTTCGGTCCAAACCTTTCCATATCATTGAGAGACTATCTAAGGAGCCTATATACTTCATTATTGAGGTTGGTGAAGAAATATGCAAGCATTCAATCATTCTCAATCACTCTTTCCCCTATTCTTAGTGCTCAAAACCTAACTCTAATCTTGAGCTTTTATTTCTTATTTTTGTATACTAGATTTCATTGTATTTACTCCTCTCCATTATTGTATATTGATTGTAAAATCATTTGAGAGTGAGAGAAATTTATAGTGAGCTTTTCATATTGTATTATCACCTCACAAGGAGGACAAAAAGCTGCTGTCACTACTTTGCTTGAGCCGGGTCGCTATCTTCAACAACTCAAGCTCTCGGTTTCGCTTCACCATCAAGAAGAAGGCGGTTTCGATTCACCCACTCAAGAATTCGTTGGAGGTAACTCTTCCGATTGACCCACTCAACCAATCCATTTGTATTGTGGTTTCGATTCACCCCAATAATCTTATAGTGAATTTCCAAAGAAGTTTGGGGAGTTCACGTAGGTCGGGATTTGGCCAAACCACAATACGTCTCGGTGTTGTGGTTTGATTATCTCTTTTCTCTCTTTTTATTGCACTTTAAATTTTTTATTTCCGCTGCATTGTTGATATCTTTAAGTGCTAGAAATACTTTGAAAGAGAGACCATTAGGTTTTTAAGTTGACTAACAACCTATCACCCACAGACAACCCATCCCCCCCCCCCCCCCCCCCTCTAGGTTGCCTACATGGGTAAACAATTGGTATTAGAGCCTCGGCTCTTCTACTAGTTTATATCTTTACTACCTTAGAGTTAAGATCCTTTGGCATCCTTTAACTTTACTCCATCGGAAGGCCAATCAACCGCTAGACCCCCTTTGTTCAACAGAACAAACTACACATATTGGAAGGCTAGTATAAAAATCTATATTCAAGCCATTGATTATGACATTTGGAAGGTTATAATGACCGAACCTAAGAGACCAACTAAGTTAGAGATGGAACTAGAGTCCCTAAACCGGAAGAAGAATGGAATGAGGCCGACATTAAAGAAATTCATAAAAATGCTAAGACTTTGAATATAATGTATTGTGCATTAGATTCTAACGAATTTAATAGGATTTTATCTTGCAATACTGCTAAAGAGATATGGGATAAGCTTGAGGTTACCCATGAGGGGACCAATCAAGTAAAGGAATCTAAGATTAGTCTACATGTGTATAATTACAAATTGTTTAAAATGCAAGAGGTGAGAATATATTTGATATGTTTACTCATTTCACTAACATTACTAATAGTTTAAAGTTTCTTGGCAAGGTTTATTCTAGTGCAGAGATGGTAAGAAATATTCTCAGGTGTTTGCCAAGAACATGGGAAGCAAAGGTCACCACAATTCAAGAAGCTAAGGATCTCACGACACTTACCTTAGAGGAGCTCCACAGTAACCTTATGACCCATGAGTTGAATAAAAAGGTTAACAATGAAGATGAGGGCTAGAAGAAGAAGTCAATTGCATTCAAAGCTTCCACCCAAAAGGATAAATATAAGGAGGAAAGCTCAAAAAGGAGGATGAACAAATACCTCACATCACTAGGCAATTCAAGAAATTCCTCATGAGTAAGAAGTAAGGAGGAAGATTCCTCAAGAAAGAAGGACATCAGAGACACTAATCAAAATTCAAAGGCAAGTCAAGCTCTAAAGAGGAAGAAGAAGATGATGATGTGATATGTTATGGATGTCACGAATCGGGTCACATTGAGCCCGATTGCCCACTCCTCAAAAGGACAAGAAGTAATATAAAAAGAGGGCCATGAAGTCTACGTGGGATGATAACGAGTCCAATGATGATGAAAATAGAGAATCGAATGATGAAGAAGTCAATCTTGCTCTTATGGCTTTTGGAGAAGAGGTGACTTACTATTCTAGTAGTGAATGCAAAAGTGATAGCGATAATTGTAGTGATAATGAATACACACCTTCCATTGATGAGCTTCAAGAAGCTCTAGGTATTCGCATTAAAAAGTTGGAAGAAACAAATCTAAAAATGAGTCCATGAAAAATGAAATAAAGTCTTTAAATTCAAAAATTGAAGATTTTGAAAAGGAAAACAAAAATCAGTCCATTTTGCTTCAAATGAGATTCAAAATGAAAATATTTTGTTGAAAGCTAAAGTTGATAATTTAACAACGATCATAGCTAAATTCACTCAATGAGAGAAGAATTTAAATATGATTCTTGGCACACAATGCACCTTTAATAAGGTAGGTCTTGGAAACAATCCAAATAAACAAAAATCGTTGAATAAGAATCCTTTTACTCATGTTCCAACTCAAAAACCTATGAGTTGTGATTTTTGTGGGAAAAATAGACATATTTCAAAATTTTGTTTCTTTAGACATAAAGGGAATAAACCATCTAAAAGAGTTTGGATTAGAAAAGGTGATCCACCACCTAAAGTGGCGAAAATTCCTAGACATAGGAGACCTACCAATATGAGGCAATCCAATTGGAAAGCCAATTATATACCTCCTGTTATGAATAGATATAATGATTTTCATGTGCATGACTGTAATATTCATGCTAACACTTAAGAATCCTATAAGAAATGTGTACCAAAGCACTATGCATACAACTATTTTGTTGGTGCAAGACAAGAGGAGAAATGACAAAGGGATATGAAAGGGAAGGCAAAAATGCTCCTATACTAAAAGGGACTAAATTGGAGAACCTGTCACTTTTGGTGATAGCAGCCTAAGGCAAAAGGGTAGGAAAATCTGAGGCAAGTTGACTAAGTTTTTGACATACATACATACTGGGTAACATCAACTGTCTTTAGATTAAGAAAATCTTACTATTTTTGTGCTTTAATTTTTTGCAAAATGTCATGCTTTATATGCTTATTCAGTTTTTTTTTTGCCTCTTGCATGCCTAAAGATTGCCTGAAGCTTGATCAGCATTACATATTCAATTGATATACTAAATAAGTAATATCTTTTTCTCCTTAAGTATATCTTGGTCATTCATGCTAATATTGTCAATCTTTTTAATCTTTATGTGCTCATATTGTTGTACATCCTTTTGAGTATATATATATATATATATATATATATATTGATAAACCGTTTTGAGAAAACATTATTAAGGAGAAGTTTTTTTTAACACAGTTACCTGGTTTGAGAACCCATTCGCATGGATAAGAAAGCCCAGAAAAATATTGTTCTGTCTTAATACAGTCGACTATATGCGTGTCTCTATCGATTGAGTTGCGCGTTTTAGTGCTTATGTCGCGAGTTTTAAAATGTTTTCCAGTCAACTGAATAGGGTTCGAAAAAGGACTCAAAGATTGTGTTTAAG
>JAULLD010407655.1:0-10764 GCA_035668095.1 Sarracenia minor
TTGAGAGAAGATTAAAAAGTTTTGAAAGAATTAAATTTTATCAACAATTTGAGTTCTGATTAGTACACCGTTTGTTTTGGAATCTCTGAAAATTATTCCTGAGTATTCGACAAAGTTTGGTGCTGTTTGGACCGAGGATGGGTTCCTAATTTTAATTTTTTGAGTTGTTCTAAATAGTAGGGCGCGCTCGAGAAGGGTTAAGCACGCTCGACCGAGGTACGTCAGCCATAACAAATTTAAGCTTCTATTTGACGCATTTTTTGGACAAAAAATCAATTTTCTCTCTCTCTCTAAAAGCTCTAGGAGGCTAGAGGCAATTTGGGGGTGTTGGATCTTGGCTTGGATCGTGGCTTGAGGCTTGTTTAGTAAGTCTGTTTGGTTTTTGGTAATAGATCCTCGAATCATACGCGTTTACCTATGCTTCTACTAAACTGATTTGTGATTTCGGGGTTCGTTTGTTTGTACAAATGGTTGTGGGCTTGATCTTTGGCTTCCTCTATGATTATGAGGTAGGATCAATGCTAATTGTGATACATTGGTTATGTATAGGTTGTATACTTGCAAAAAAGTAAGTTTTTTGGGGTTTTATCACTTTTAGGCTATCCAAGCAAGGGGCTTTCAAAAGCCGATGAGGAGAGAGCATTACGATTTAAAACTCGGTGCTCTTATGGATTTCCATAAGACTTCTTTCAGTCTCATATACATATTAGTTTAAATGGTAGTTTTGTCGTTGTGCTTGTTTGCATGGATGATGGACGTTACTGTTGAGCATATGGTATATGTACGTGAATGAATTGATAGCTTAGTGAAAGTATGCAACATAGCCATTCTTTCAAACTTATGGTTTTGGATCAGTTCTCCTAATTCAAGTTTACGTTAGGAGTTATGATTGTTGTAGCTTTATTCAATACATGATAGTTACGGACTAGGCCTTTATTCTAGTTATCGTCGTACTTGCGTTTGTTAGTTAGATTTGTATCTATTTATGTATATCTGTGATGGTTTGTATATGCACATGTTTCATGTATATCACTGATGTATGTTATTTTAATATCATTGGATACGTGGTGTCACTGGTAGTTATTTTAAAATGATGACTCTTGTTATGGTTGTGCCTGTTATAGAAAATCCGATTTCCATATACACTTATTGATATGATGCACCATGGTTTATATTGTAGGTTTGTTGTATACTATGGGTTGTTGTTCCACATTACACTACGTGTTATAGTATTTTAATTATGGGAGATACTCGTGAGAGGGGTATCGATGATGGTGGTTTGGTTAGGAGGACAGATCCAATCCTATGCCTAGAGCGGTTATTTTACGATCTCGGTGCCTTTGAGAGGCGACCATGAGATCGGATCCCAGTACCTGTGACTTGCAAGCTAGAGGGCTCTTGTACCATTGGTGATGGCTGTTGTGGACCTCGAGTCGGCATGGGAGAGTGACCTCTGTCCCGGTAGTGGTGGCTTAGTGACAGTGGTCCAGGTTGTGGTTGGATGTGGGTGTTGGAGATGTTGGAGTAGGTGCTTTGGGGTAGTTGCATGAGACGATAGGTGCTGGTTACAGCTGTTTCATGTTTCCCCTCTGCACTTGCATGAATCTTTTTAAATTGAAAACTATACTATTTTTCATGTATTATCTGTTATTATAACTATTAATGTTAAGAACTGTAAAATGGTTTTAAAGTTAAACGGTTTTAACTTGCTGCCTGTGCGAATTCCATTATGCTTATAAGTTGAGGTATGGGGCTTAGCCTATATTCATTATGGAATAGTAAGTGTTAGTTTTGGTAAGAGAAAACCTGGTCCTTGGATCATTATTTTGCTTAAAACTCACCTTTAGGTGAGATTTGGTTTTAGAAAATCAGATTATGCAGATTACAATTTTAATAGGTTAAAATGTGTACTTTTCGACTGCATAATCATCTTTGCATCCTATCATGCTTTCTTAGTTATCGTATATCCTACAAACCAATTGGCTTACGTTGTTTTAGTAACAACCTGCAGGTTTAGCTGTGGATGGGTGATTGCTGTTGCATGAGTTTATTATTCATCTCTTCCGCATGGATCGAGACTTATACTTAGTTTAGCACATTTACATTTCAATTCTATTTTTTTGTATTAATGTATTATTGTAGATCTTGTTGGGTTATAGATCTGGTTATAAGGCCTTTTCGCCATTTATCATTTATTGCTTGATTGATGAGAAACTCTGGGCAGGTAGTTTCTTTTGGTTGCATGTACAAGTATGGGTTGGGTTTATAGTTTAATCTTGTTAGCTTTATTCTGTTCATGTGTTGTTGGCAGCACTTTGGGGGCTTAAAAAATTAATGTCATATGGATGTTTATTAGGTGGAAGACATAGCTTAGTCTCTTAAATAAACATATTCATACAAAAATTTTTAAAAATCATTAATGGTGGAGTTTGCTTTAAGAGACCTTTTTCTACTAAATAGGGTTTGAACTTGTACCTTTGTAATCATTGATGTGTGGATTAATATTAAGTCGATGTGCCATGCAGGTGTTACGGGCTCCCTTTGGTTGGATTTATTGCTCGGTAGAGATGCATGTTTGTGAGGTTTTCTGCGATTTAAGAAAACATGATTTATAAAATCTTTTGAGCAATCGGACTGTTGCCGTGGGAATCCCTCTGCTATGTGAGTGCTCAAGCAGACCCTTGGAGCGCTCGGGCAGTACCCTATTTTCTGGACAATCCAAAAAATTGTTCTAATTTTTGTAAACATTGGGGTTTCGATGGTAGGCTTTGGGGACACTTTCCAAGCATAGTACTTATACTATTTTCAATATAAAATTTTCTCGTTCATCAAGGCATCGTTTGGGGGTGGAACGGGTAAAACATAAAGGTTTTTCTTATGTTTTAATTGTCTAGTTTCGTTTCGGCTTTGTGTAGGTTTTCAATTGGGGTTTCACGGTTAGTTTTTAGTACGCCGGGTTTTGAGGCATCACGACATGATATCAG
This sequence comes from Sarracenia minor, assembly GCA_035668095.1. Classification (NCBI taxonomy): domain Eukaryota; kingdom Viridiplantae; phylum Streptophyta; class Magnoliopsida; order Ericales; family Sarraceniaceae; genus Sarracenia; species Sarracenia minor. Next base: position 2,985 of record JAULLD010407655.1, read on the forward strand.
AGCTCTAAGTTCGAATACCTCAGAACCGTGGGAAGGGTTGTGTATTTTTCTAAGAGGGTTGATTTGCATGTTACAACCATGATTTGGGTATGCTTGTATTTTATCTTGTGATGAGTAAAGATTTGTGTGTACTATGTGCTTATGTGCTTATGTGGGTATGGGGGTAGGACTTTGAGGATGTTATCACTTTCCTTGTCCGTCCGGTTAACAGCTTTGGGAATCTGGCTAGAGAGGCGTCTCGCGAACGCTCATTCTATTCAGGAATCTAAATGAGTTGTTTGGACTGAGGTATCACTCCAATTAGCCTCCTCATTATGTGTTAAGGTGTTAATGTGCTTTTGTGTATACATGTTAACATACTTATATGTATAGATGTTGATCACCTTTGAGGTAGATTAGTCATTTTTCTGATAGCTAGTTGCCCTACCCTTGAGAGTAGGACTAGAGTGCGTATCTGGGAATAGGTATACCTATGTGTTAGGTGGGTACCTCGATTGCTTACATAGGCATGGTGGTTTGCACGTTGTGAATTGTGTTTGGCCTAGCTTGTATAGCAGTAGTTTGATGACAGTTGGATGTGATTCTAAGAGGTGAGAGCTTATTTGAGAGTTTCCTCCCTTTGAGATACCCTTGGTGTCTAAACTAACGTGGTGCCATCTTCAGTATCCTGTTTGGATCGGTGTGTTATATCGGGTGCATTTCAGAAGGACGCGTCTGCTTGGATTTGGGTGTATGTGGAGGTTGTGACAATCGATAAGAGGCAGATGTGTTTGTTAGCCTTGTAGATATGTAGCAGTCATGGTTCAGATTGGCTACCCTTTGATGAGTTGGTTCGGATATTGAGTGAATGTAGTCAAGTGTTGGTCATGATTTTAGAGCTTTCTGAGAGACCCTTCTATTGCAGTGTTTTCGGGTTCCTGTAGAGATTCAATTTGGTGTGTTAAGTATGCCCTGGGTTATCCATGCATCATGTGGTAGGGACTTATGTTGTTCTATCAGTCTGAAATTTGTCTATGTTCTGAGAACACCCCTCTGGGTTTTATTTTGGTTCAAGTTTAAGACATTGCAGACAAGTAAAGGCCTTGTACGCCGGGACGTTACAAGTATGGTCGAGATCCATGATTAGGAAGACGGTTGTATTATCTTTCTCTTTCAGGCGTGATAACGGGGGATATCCTTCCAGATGAGGGATAAGTGAGAAGTATGTTGCAAAGTGTGTATGTGACATAAATATATTGGGTTAGTACGCTGGTGATGTAGTTTTATCTTGATTGAGTTAGACTGGTTGCCTTATGGCTTTTGTAATTGCTGTTCGGGGTCATGAGAACCTCTAGGTTGACTTCATTTGAGAGTTGGAGATTGTGGATGACGACCTTGATGTTAATTGGTTAGAGAACGGTTGGGGACATTGTTGTATCTTCAGATCTTTTTGTTTGATCTGTTGTTAGACCATGATCTTTCTCGGTAACCCTTTATTCAGAGTTAAGGTTTGAAATGATTTTATGTAACTACTCATGGACTTGTGCAGTTTTCTTTAAGATGTAAATTGGGACCTAGTACTAGCATATGGATGATGATCGCACACTTAGAAACCTTTTTCAAAAACTCTCTATTTTGGTGGATCTCTCATTCCGTCAAAGTGGATCTTGAGCTAGTGCAGGTATCCATTTTGTATCTTCAAAGCTACCATTTTTTTAAAACCAAACCTTAACCTTGAACTTCTGTGATAGCTTCCAATTCTGCTATCTTGCCATTTGGTGACCGTATTACCTAAGAATAGGGAGTTTGTGATCATGAAAAGTGTACGGGTAGTTCAGTGTGTGGGTAGCTATCTTGAACGAGCACCCTTGCGTTATATTGGGATGGTGAGAGATTGCCTTAGTGGCAAACTCCTTTGTGAGTATAACCTGGATCATTTTATGGATGCATGGAGTCCAATCCTTACAGATTTCGTAGTGCATTTCGTGATAATCCTTTGTGAGAGTTGTTCATTGCGGGAATGGCCTCTGGTTGGACTGGTTATTTCGGGTGTTGCTGTGAGTGTTTGGAGGTATCGATGCAAGTTGATCACATTGGTATTGGCCGAGGTTGGCAGTGGTTGGGTCGATTCAAGTCCCCTTAGTGTCGACACTGGTCTTCTTTATACTGACCCTAGCCTTCTTAGTTTCCGCATTTGGTTCTTTTGAGATTAGTTATGATGAGCTTTGTTTGTGAACCTGTTAGTGTAGGGAAACCGTTGAAGTTTATGCGATTGCTAGAGAATGGTTATGAGAATCCTATGTGCGGGATAGATGCTTTGGTAAGGATGTCTAAGGAGTCCCGGTTGAGTTGGTTGTTGCAATGGTACCGACAGAGTTAAGTGAAACTTCTGGGCCACGTAACCTATGCGATGGCTTTAAAGCTTGAGTGGTGGATGCACCATATGATGAGGTATCAACTTTGGTATCCCTTGTGGAGTGGTTGTGTAACCGTGTTCTTGGTACCCTCCATGGTTTAGTTTGGTATCTGGAACTGGAGTTTTAAAGGATTTTCTTTGGGGAAGAATTCCTAGTGGTGGATTTTGGGTTTATTTCTCCAGCTTGGTTTGGATTTGTCTCCAGTCATTCTGTGTTGGACCGTAAGCTTGGTAGTGGGCACCTGGATAGTACGACTGACCTGAGAGTTGTTGGTAGGCCCGATGGACATTCAGTTGGGCTCAAGGTCATTACAATATGGAGTATCACCTATGATCTAAGACTTCATGTAGTGAGATGCTATGATTTCTTTGGACTACGAGATGATGGTTGCATGTCGGTAGTCATTTGGGATTGTATATTTGATCCCTTTGATCTGCATGGGGGTTAGAGTTTTGTGATATGTTCATATTATGCTCACTTGGAACTTTAGAGGATGAGTACCCTCTTATGAAGAGCTGGTAATTCCACCTTTCAAGTGTGAGGGTGTGAATTACGATGGGTAGAAGTACCTTTCAGTTGGGTGGAAGGTCTTGGGTGGGAACCATAGATCGTTGGTAGCCGTTGATTCACGACCTTGGGTGTTTGGATGAGATGAGCCTTGAGTATGGTTTTCTTTTAGAACACTTTCTTGTTTTGAGCTTGGTAAGGTGTTTTATGGATTACCTTGGATGTTGTGGGGTGGTAGTGAGGTTGTCTAGTTGTTAAGTGTTTGGATTTATGTTGGCAGCCTCCTTTAGAAGAGAGGTATGGGTGTTTGATTCCTTTTAGGATCATTTTTCCGTGGTGTCTTGAGGACCGGCCGGGGGTGAGAACTGCTTGGGACAGTGCTTGTGTGGTCACCATTTTAGAGTTGACTGGTGGTACAGGTCGTGACATGGTCATTCGATCCTTTGGTGGTTTTTGATGGATTGTATGTAATGTGTTGGATATGTTAATTGGATGTGACTCAGATTTGCTACAATGGTTTGGGTCGGATAGGTCGCTGTTGAGAAAGATCCATCATTTGTTTTGGATTCTTTGTTCGATGTGATGTTTTGGTTTTCATCGTGTTGGTTCAAGACCTTTATGTTATGGGACAGAATTTATAGTCTGTGTGAGTGTTTTTTATGGTGGGCACAGTAGCCTACTTGGGTTGTTGTTGTGTATCTAGTTTGTGAGGAAGTTTGTCCTTCATTGTGGATTCTTTCTATTGGAGATTTGAGGAATCTTCGGGCTTGTTGCTGAGTGGTTTCAGGACTGCTTTTCCATCGGAATTGCAGTGATTTTGGGGACAAAAGCTTTTTGAGTGGTGGATGTTGTAATGACCTGACCCTCTAGGGCCCATTCATGTTACGGTATGAGGCTATTTAGCAAGCTTTGGGAAGTTTCAGACTGTGTAATCATGGACTATTTCGGTTTTAAGCTTTAATGTAGAACCGGCGTATGATAATTTTTTTGAGAATTAGTTAAAAAGTTTTGAATGAATTAAAGTTTATTGACAGTTTGGGGTCCGATGATTATGCCGTTTGTTTTGGAATCTCCATAAAAGTATTCATGAGTATTGGACGATGTTTGGTGTCATTTGGACCGAGGACGGGTCCCTGTTTTTAAATTTTTGAGTTGTGCAGAACAGTAGGGCACGCTCGAGCGGGGTTAAACATGCTCGATCAGGGTATGTTGTCCAGAACGGATTTAAGCTTCGATTTGACACATTTTTTGGAAAAAAAATCAATTTCTCTCTTTCTAAAAGCTCTTAGAGGCTGGAGGCGATTTGGAGGTGTTGGATCTTGGCTTAGATCATGGCTTGAGGCTTCTTTAGTAAGTCTTTTTTGTTTTGGATAATAGATTCTTGGTTTATATGCATTTATCTACATTTCTACCGAACCAATTCTTGATTTCGGGGTTCGTTTGGTTGTAGGAACAGTTGTGGGTCTGATCATTGGCTTCCACTATGGTTATGATGTAAGATCTATGTTATTTTTGAAATATTGCTTAAGTATGGGTGTTATACTTGCGAAAAAAGTAAGGTTTTGGGGTTTTTATCATATTGGGGCTATCCAAACAAGGGGATTTTGAAAAGTAGTTTACATTCTCATGGTATAAGGAGCATTTCTATCTTTTCGGATTTTGATTTGGAGTTGTGTAGCTAAAAACGTGTACAATATGAGATTTGCAGATAACGGGTTTTGTCGATCTTAAAATTTCAATTTTTGAAAAGTGTCAAGTTTTCCTTGATATGTACCAAGATTGTCACTTACCTGTGTTTTCGGTTTGCAAAACATACGGTCGTAGTAACAATCTTGTACAAACGGGTTGGGGTTCCATTTTGGTAAAAAATGGGATTTTTAGGAAAGTTGGGCCCTCGTGTGGTTTTTTTCCTAAAAACTGGTTAAGTGTTGGGAAAGACGGTGAGGAGAGAGCCTTACGATTTAAAACTCGGTGCTCTTATGTATTTCCTTAAAACTTCTTTCAGTCTCATGTATATATATATATATATATATAAGCTTAAACGGCGGTTCCGTCGTTGTGCTTGTTTGCTTGGATGATGGACACTACTGTTGAGCGTATGACATATGTATGTGATTGCATGGATATCTTGGTGGAAGTATATAACTTAGCCATCCTTCCATACTTGTGGTTTTGGACCAGTTCTCTTAGTTCATGTTTACATTAGGAGTTATGATTGTTGCAGCTTGATTGAATACAGGATAGTTACGGACTAGGCCTTTATTCTTGTTATCTTTGTTCTTGCGTTTGTTTGTTAGATATGCATATGTTTTTGTATATCTGTGATGGTTTGGATATACACATGTTTCCTGTATATCGTTGATGTATGTTATTGTAATATCATTGGATACACGGTGTCACTGGTAGTTACTTTAACATGATGACTCTGGTTAGGGTTGTGCCTGTTATAGCACTTTCGGTTTCCATATATACTTGTTGATATGATGCACCATGGTTTATATTGCAGTTTGCTTGTATACTTCTGGTTGTTGTTCCACATTATAGTACGTGTTATGGTACTGTTATTGTGGGAGATACTCGTCAGAGGGGTATCGATGATGGGGGTTTGGTTTGGAGGATAGATCAGATCTTATGCCTAGAGTGGCTATTTTATGATCTCAGTGCCTTTGTGAGGCGACCTTGAGGGCGGATCCTAGTACCTGTGACTGGCGAGCTAGAGGGCTCTTGTACGATTGGTGATGGCCGTTGTTGACCTTAAGTCGGCACGAGTGAGCGACCTCTGGCCCGGTAGTGGTGGCTCGGTGACCGTGGCTCTTGTTGTGGCCCGGTGTGGGGGTTGAAGATGTTGGAGTAGGTGCTTTATGGTAGCTGGGTGAGACGATAGGTGTGGTTATACCAATTTCATATTTCCCCTCTGCACTGACATGATTCCTTCTAAACTGAAAACTATACTATTTTCCATGTATTATCTGTTGTTCTAACAATTAATGTTAAGAACTGTAAAACGATTTTAAAATTGAACGGTTTGAACTTGCGGCCTGTGCGGATTCAATGATGATTATAAGTTGAGGTATGTGATTTAGCCTATATTCATTATGGGATGCTGAGGGTTGGTTTTGGTAAAGAAAACTTGATCCCTGGATCAGTGTTTGCTTAAAGCTCACCTCATGTAAGGGTTGGTTTTGGAAAACATGATTATGTAGATTACAATTTTAAAAGGAGTTAAAATGTGTACTTCTCTGCTGCATAATCATCCCCGCATATTATCATGCTTTCTTCATTATCATATTTCCTATAAGCTAGTTGGCTTACGTTGTTTTAGTAACAACGTGCAGGTTTAGCGGCGGATGGGTGATTGCTAGTGGATGGGTTTATATTCGTCTCTTCCACGTGGGATCGAGACTATGCTTAGAGCAGCATGCTTTATTTCTTTTCCATTATAGATTTATGTATGTATATTATAGATCTTGTTGGGTTATAGATCTTATTGTATGGCCTTATGGCCCTTTTATCTTTCATTGCTTGATTGATGGGAAACTCTGGGCCGGTAGTTTCTCCGGTTGCATGTACAGGTATGGGTTGGGTTTACGGTTTAAGTTTATATTAGCTTAGTTGGTTAGCTTTTACCTGTTCATGTATGGTTGGTAGGCCTTTGGGGGCTGAAAAATTAATCTCATATGGATTGTTTATTAGGTTCAAGATGCGGTTAGTCCTTAAAACAAACGTATCCACGCAAAATTTTCTAAAAATCTTTATCGATGGAGTTTGCTTTAGGGAACCTTTTTCTGCTAAAATGGGTTTAATATTGTACCTTCGTAGTCCTGGATATGTTGATTAATATTAAGACGAGGTGTCGGGTGGGTTTCTCGGGCTCCGTTTGGTTGGGTTTATTGCACGGTAGAGATACATGCTCGTTAGGTTTTCAACGGTTTTAGAAAACTTAACTTAACAAAATTTTTGTGAGAACTAGACTTTTTCCTTGGGAAACTTTCGACCATGTGTGCGCTCGAGCGGTGTAATGCCCCTGACCTAGGTTACCCAAAAACCAACCCTTAAACCCGAGCCAAAAGCCTAAATAAAACGAAAATCGAAAATCTAACAATTAAAACTTAAGAAAATCCTTTAGTTTAAACCATTTTGAAACCCAAAAAAATCCTTAACAAGGGAGACCATTTTATATAGAAATTACTATAAATAATAGGCTTGAAAAAGGTCCCAAAGGACCGCGATAAACTCCCAAACTTTTAACAAAAATCAAACATTTTTCGAAAAACCAAAACAGGGGACACCGCTCGAGCACTACTAAGACCGCTCAAGTGCTACCCTTGACGAGAGTTTACTTCTGAAAGATGGGTTCCAAATTCCAAAAAAATTAACTTTTCTTTTATGGCCAAAGTGAAAACTTCGACTAACAAACATGCCCACCGAACACTTAAACCAACCAAATGAAGCCCAAAACCCTCCCGACACATCAGCATCACAACCAATCTTAAATGAATGCAATGGGAATGAAAAGAAACGAATATATAAGCAAGATTACAAGGTTTGATAACCAACGAAAACAAACTGAACTAGAAATGATAAAACTAAACGGAATCCTACAAAACAAATGTTAGCAACAAATACAACTAAAGCAAGGCACTAAACTGTTGGGTTTCCAACCCCGGTCGCGTGCGGAAGCGTGGGTTTTCAAAAAAAAAAAAGGATTGTTTATTTAAAAAACCACTTACATGATCTTCGTATAATCTTAAATGGAGGCGACATACATGGATGGAGATCACATACCTTTGGAGATTGTCAAAAATCTCAAACCGAAGTACCACGTAGCGTTGGAGACGACCTCCCGACCTTCTCACGTATATCCCGGGGCACGTCCT
>JAULLD010408760.1:0-10762 GCA_035668095.1 Sarracenia minor
TTTTTTCTTTGTTTTGTTCTCGTGCTATTTCTTGGCTGGTTTTGTTGTAGTTTTGGTGTAGTTTTGCATCTTATCTCTGAAACCTGTTCAAACACAAAAACACTACAAAACACGATATAAAATAACTAAAAGGAGGCTAACTTGGTGTAACCTAACGGGTCTAAATCGTCACTTTTGAGTGCCAATCAGTAGCCACCCCATATCATCTGCAAACCAGTGGCCAATTCGAAGTATCGAACAGGGAGATAAAGCATAGTCTAACCAAAACCATCTATCCTAATTGAAAGGATTAGTCTGAACGATTGGATGACGCTCTTTGGGCATTTCGAACTGTATACAAAACACCCATTAGAATGTCCTTATAACATCCAATCTTTGGTAAACCGTGCCACATGCTAGTGGAACTTGAACATCGAGCATATTGGGTAATCAAAACTTTCAATTTTGATATGCTAAACGCCGGTAACCACCGATGACTGTAGCATAGTGAGTTAGCGGAACTACGTAACGAGGCGCACAACAATGTCCAAATCTACAAGGCAAAGATGCAAGAATTTCATGATAAGCACATTCATCAGAAAACATTCAAGCCTAATCAAAAAGTCTGGCTATTTAATTCTAAGTTACGCTTGATTCCAAGTAAACTCCAATCCTGGCAGGAAGGCCAAACGTGGTGAACTGTGTCTATCCTCATGGTGCCTGCCAATTGCTCAACCCTAAAACTGGCAAGTTTCTTCAGGTCAACGGGTAATGGCTGAAGTCTTATCTAAATGGCATATCAAAAGATCCCAAAGCTAAGTCGATAGATTTATCCGATCTAACCCCGCCAGTCGAGTGATCAACTGGCTAAGTCTGGCTGAAGATGTTAAACTTAGCCCTATCTGGGAGAGAACCCAGAGGTTTTTAGAAAGATATATGATGCTCCACTAATGACGACATTGCTGTGTTCAAGTTGGGGGGAGCGAAAAGGAAAAAATTGGACAATATTTCTTAATTTTTCCGGTCCGAAGATGTAAAACTACTCTCTTAAGTTAAGTTCTCCTCTTTGCATGCTAAGGTAAAATGGATCGTGTGCCCAATTCTGGTCAGCAAAAATATTTTCAAGGTAGAAGTCTCTATGCCTTGAAATGTAAAGCTAAGGGATAAGGATTCTGTAGATGTTGCCTCAAAGAAAGTTGTTATGGGCTAGTCGACCAATAAATCACACGTTTTAAGGTGTATTACTATTTTAGAGGCAAACATATCTCCAAGGTGGTCAGAAGAGGGATGAGTAAGCCCATTGGGTGGGTTGAGACTCCTCTCCATTCCATTGCTAACACATCTAGTCGTAATGTTTCGAACTACCGGCCTAATCAATCTGAAGATCAGATTGAGGATGTACTACAAGGAATCCAACTCCTAGGACTTTGAGCATAAAGTCCCTGCTTCTATTATGTTCATGTAACATAATCATCTGTGTGGAGATGTTTGGTGTCTACACCTAGGCCGTTTGTTCTGGTAGCTACTTTCGGCTTATCGATCTTTAGAAGCTACGTACGTTGGAGTCCATCCTATAAAACCCTGTAAGATTTTCTACAACATTTGTTAATAAAATTTTTACACACAAAAAAGTCATTTTCGTCCGGACGGGCTGGAATCCCAACAGCCAAATCCTAACCAACTTCTGACATTCCACCCTACCACACCGTCGAGATGGGACGCAAATCATCCGGACGGAATTTGAAACGTCAACCAGTCAATAACCATCAAACGTCACCTTTCCGTGCAAAGCCATCTGGACGGAACCACCCACCATTCGGATGGAAGTCCAATCGTCGCCGCCGTTTCTAGAGGTGCAATTAATGCACCAACGTCTCAAAAAGGCACAAAATTAAAACTGTTTCCAATCATCCGAACGGGTCTACTACCGTTCGGACGCTCATACACCATCGGTGAGTCCTCTCTTCGGTTTAAAAACCTTATCGCTTAGTCATTTAATCACAGGAAGATTTATTGTTTATTTTATTTATTATACCAAGATTCACTATTAACTCGGTAGTAAGTAGCAAGTCCAGGGTCAATCCTACATGAAAAATGAGTTATCTTTGTAAGAAAATGTTTAAACTATTTAATTTAAAAGGAGAGTAAATCTTGGATTTTGTTTCCAAAATAGTTTTAGCAATTAAAAAGTAAATAAGTAATTAAAGAAGATAATTAAGATAATTTATGAGAAAGGTTCCACCTCAGGTTAGAATCCACCGTTATTTGATAATCAAGTTTCAATATAATTCCTACTTTATTTAGTTTTGAATCAGATTAAATCATATCATGGCATGACCGATATGGATATCCAAGAAAGATAGATTTCAATTCCAACAAGGCATACCCTATCCGGAGTATAGTGTATCTTAAGTTCTACTCTCAAAATCTCGAATTACAAATACGGCATAGTCTATCCAAGATTACAGCCCATTTTATCCATGGCATAGGCTATCTCAAATTTGTATATTCAAATAGTTAAAAAAATTATGCAATACTCTTTTAATGCAATCACAAAAAGCTTAAACGAGAATTTAATTAATTAAAAAAATAATATTGTTGCATAACAATATGATTATAAAGAATAAATAAAATATAAAATTAATCTACTCCTATGTTACCAAATTAAGGCTTCATCGTCACCCGAGACGGAGGAAGGGACTTAGCCACTCATGGTCGGGCACAGCTCCATCGTCAAGTTGATGTCGATCGTCATCGGTAGCTCCTCGGCGAGGTTCGGACCTTCCAGAGGTGACTTGACCCGGGTGACCGAAACTACTAACTACTATATATGAGAAGAGATGATTCAATTCTGAATTATTGAATGAATAAAATGTTATACAATGGGTCCTATTTATAGATTTTTGGAGGCTCAAAATTAGCAACTTCTGACATAGAGCGTTCGAACGGTGTGGGTCTGGCGTCCGAACGGGATTGCGTGGACGACATGTCAGTTTCCTCTTTTGGAGCGTTAGGACGTTCGATAGTAAGCGTTGGGCCGGAACTTCCTTGGGCATCACAGTGGATAGCATCGGGACGATTGGCTAACTGGCGTTGGGACGGTTGTAGCGTCGGGATGGTGAAGTGAAGGCGTCCGGACGGTTTTCTCTAATTTTGTCAGTCTTTGTTTCATTGTGTTGAATTTGTTGTTAAAGTGACTATTTTACGGCTGTTTTGCGTTACTCCTCCAATTCATGTCTTATACACAAAAACACTACAAAAGCATAGATTGGATAACAAAAAGGGACAAACTCGGTGTAAATTAACGGGTCTAAATCGTCACTTTTAAGTGCCGATCACACCCCTCCAACTTACACTTTGCTAGTCTTCGAGTAAAGCATAAAGAGAACAGGAAAGAAGGGAATCGAAGAACAGAAAAAAAATATATTCTATCTAAACACATAAATTGGCATCATAATCCCATCCCAATAGGCTATCACATATCATCTGAGAACTTTAAAGATAAAGTTGTAAATTTCTGTATTCCCAACTTCTAAATAGAGTAACCTTTAAGCCGTAAAATAATTTGTGATAACTTTCTTAACCTTACACCTGGTGTGTGTGCGTGAACTCAACTAATCATTAATAGACATTCTTTTGAATCTATCAAGTTCCAAATAACAAAATCAACCAGATCTCGACTTCAACTCTCACCAGACGTTCATTCAGAATCAATCTCTCAGAAACAGGCTACATTATCACTCAATTAGGGTACGTAACTGAAGTTATGTATATGCAAATCAAGCTATTAACACATACCCATGACACTTGAAGAACGCAATTCAAAGAAGATGACTCACAATCTCGTGATTGGAATACTGATTATTAAGAATTTTAAGGGCTTCATCAAATTGTACTATCTTTTGGGATCAACCAGGACTTCATTTTTTGTTGTAATGCAAAGTAGGCAGCTTTTATCGGCTAGGTTCAAGTATGTATAAAGCACTATCTGAATAGATGGTTACTATAAAGGACATCGGAGTGCTGTCGTAACAATCATCATTCAGTGTGGCATAATAATGTCACCATCACTGAATCATCTTCATAGCTCGTCTACAACGGGACGTTAATACCACGTCCTCATCGTATGAATGTATGGCAATATCCTCATCACTGAATCACATCCCATAGCTCGTCTACAACAGGACATTAATACCACGTCCTCGTCGCATAAAAGATGAATCACATAGTGATGATAATACCTCACCAATAATGTAACAAACTGTCAAAAAGCTGTATGTATCTCATTTTTACCACTGTTTATGATAAATGCACTTTGTTTTTTTAATGCATATATATTTATCAAAAAGGTCGTGGCAAAAATGATCATCACTGAATAACTGTTGTACATCTCATGTAATGTAGAAAACACAATCTCTGGCAGTCATTTCGTCTTCTGTAAGTCCAAATCCTTTCAAATTATAATAAATTCAAATAATGCCTTATGGATTTTTTTAGTTTAGAGACTCTAACTCTCTCAATCAAGTATCTTCTAGACTTTGGTTTTGATTATAACACCCTTTGATTTGGCATTGCAAATGCTGTCAGACTTTAACTAAGTCTGTCGCGGCAAAGAGCAAAGAAACGATGTAACAACGAGTGGAAGGCTTATTCCTCTTTAACAAGTTTCTTGCTCCCAGTTGAAAAAGGGGTCAGCCTTTTTAATGCTCAAGATCAAGCATTACCAAAGGCTGTCAGGCGCTAAAGCTGGCAAAGCCTATGATTGTCTTGAGACTCATATGGATCGCCTTCTCATATTGAGCAAGATAACTCGAAGGAACACCAATGAGTAAACCTCTCTTAATCTCTAGTTGGGCAAGACCGTAGAAATTTGTAACCCCTTATGAGTTGAGATTGAAGGTCATGTGAGTAGGGTAGCAAACACTTCGTGTACGTAAAGTCCTCAACTCGTTGATGTATTGATCAAAAAGTACAAGAAAGCTCTAAGATCACTTGTTACTTGAGGTGCCTTGTCAATGATCAAAGCTCACATCCCTGTATATGTTGATTAAGAAATATAAGCAAGCTCTAAGCTTACTTGTTACTTAAAATGACTCATCAACATTAAAGGGTAGACACCATCTAAGCCATATTTATTTGGGCTGGAAATGGTAGAGTCTAGTTGAAAGATGGATCGACAACCATGACATGTTTCATGTGGTTTAAGGCCACAGCAAAGAAATTGGTCGTCCTCTTAAATCAGTCAAGTTGTTTCTTCGTCAAAAAAAGCCTTTGACTCTAAGTCAATTTACGAGGCTCATATGAAGGAACAAGTTTTGTGAGCAAAGAAGAGATATGGATAAAATATTATCACTCTCAAGGTTATATCTTTCTTTTTGAGTTTGGCTAACTCATTTGGCTCATGCCAAATGGCTTTATCATCTATAAAGAGGGATCGTGCTTTAAGCCAAGAATCCTCAAAGCCAAACCTCACAAAGCTCTGCTCAGTTTCTTCAAAGAATCAATTTTGCTTTCACTGATGTATGAATCAGTGTTTTTCAATGTAAGGAGCTATAAGTTCTTACAGATTCAAGAAGAACTGAAGTTGGAATGTGAAGCTCAGTTTATCTTCAAGAAAGAACTGGAAGAACAGAGCTTTGCAACTCTGTCTGTCTTTTAGGTGGCTCAGAATTGTTCACCTAAAGACATCCACTTTCTCATGGAGATTATGCTCCATATAAAAGATGTCTCAATGAGCTTATTCCACCATCGATCATATCTAGGACAATCCCAGCCGAAGGATGGCCATTTTCCAATGGAGCGTATGCTCCACATAGAAGATATGAAAAAGGTTTTTAACCTTCGATGGAAACTGAACTATTTCAGTTTTGGATTGGATCGTGCCCAATAGAACTGATGTCTAAGTTCCTTGTTTTTGGATATTTCCTCCTAAGGATATCCATTTCCTTATGGAGCTTCTACTGATCATAGAAGCTGTGATGGAGAAGCTGACTCACACTCAGTATTTTTATAAAACCTTCTCCACCAAAGGAATGTTCATACAAGACTTAATTCTTTGAAAAAAAAAAGCCTTGTTTATCATTAAACTTCATTTTAAGATCTATCTCATTTGAAGATAAAATCTAAGAGATATGATCGTTGGAAGTTAAAGTCTTCTACAGAAAGAAAGATCGATCTTTGCTTTGAAAAGATTGACCTTTAAGCTCTGCTCCATGTCTAAGATCGATCACTGGTATGCAATGACCAATCGTGTCTTCGAAAGATCGATCATATCGTGTTTTAAATCGATCGTGTCAAGAAGTAAGATCGATCGTCTTTAGAAAAGATCGATCGTTTTGTGAAAAAGATTGATCACATCGAAAGAAAGATCGACCGTGTCTTGTTTAAGATCGATCGTCTTAATCGAATGATCGATAGTCTGAAAGAAAGATCGATCATCCTTGATGTATCGCTTATGCGATCAAAGAAAAGATCGATCCCTTCATATAAAAGATCGATCCATTCTGGTAAAAGATCGATTCTTTCAGTTGAAAGATCGATCCATATTTACCGAGAATTTTGTCTCACTTCGAAGCTCGATCTCTTCATCAAGAAGATCGATCTATTGCTTCTAGCCGTTTATAAAAGATCGACCGTAGCAATGCACAATCGATCAATGTATGTGTATGCTAATTTTAAAAGATCGATCCACATTTAGAAAGATCGAAGTTTTGTCTTTTGCAGAACAAAGGAAGATCGATCATTTGTTTAATAGTGATCGACCATTTCAAGACAACATCAAAAAGGATTGATCCTTTGCAAAGTAAAGATCGATACCTGTAACAAAACATTCAAAGTCTACTCATCTCAACGGTAATATTCTTCAGCAATTAAAGGCTCCAATGGCTACCAGACTCAGCTCCAACGATCATACTCCATGAAGACTATATAAAGGGAGCTACTCAAAGAAGTTCTGTTTGGTTGAAGTTGTCGTAGAACAGAGAAGAATTAAAATAATATTTTCAATTCGTGTACTCTGTTTTAGCTTAGATTCAATTGTAAAAATCCATTGAGCTTTTTCGTCCAAGCTTTTTGCCAAACTTGCATCTCTTCTTTTATCTTCTTGTACGTTCATTGTAAACAGTTTTAGAGAGAAAAGAGAGATCTTTGTAGAGAATTTTTTACAAATTATAAATCACCTTCAGAAGGAGGACAAAGCTGTTGTTACTACAAGTTGCTGCTGCAACACTTTTGAGCAAGGTTCAACCAGTGCTCCATTCACTTCACTGTTCAACAGTCAGGTTCCGCTTCGCCTTACAAAGAAGAATATGCTACTATTTGCCTCGAAAAATAAGGTGGTTGCTCTTCACCCAACAGAAGAAGACGGTTACGTTTCACCCTTCTCCAGACAAAGGATCCGTTACACTGGGTTACGTTTCACCCGTCGGAAGATAAAGAATCTGAAGGTTATGTTTCACCTTTCCGAAGATATAGAATCCAGGGTTAAGTTTCACCCGTTGAAGAATCTGTGGGTTACATTTCACCATTCTGAGGATAAAGGATCCATAGGGTTAGGTTTCACCCTTCCCAAAGAATCCCGTTTGTAAGTGGTTACGATTCACCCATAAGTAATCTTTTTTTTAAATTTCTCAAGTGTGATCTTGAGAGAGTGGATGAAGGCTAGTTCAGCCGAACCATTTTAAATCCCTGTGTCATGGTTTGCCTTAGTTTCTTATTTCTGTTTTTATCTTTTTAACTCTTACAATTTATTATTTCTGCTGCATATATCTTATCTGTAGATTGCAAGAATAAGCTTTTGAAAAAGATAAAATTAATCTTTTATAAAGAAACCGAAAGAGGGAAAAAGTTTTAAGTTTTCATAACAACCTATTCACCCTATTCACACCCCTCTAGGTTGCCAATCCGGACCAACAATACGTATAAAGGCTGTTTGTAACTATCCTGTATTCAAATAAGATGCAATAATCATAACTCCTAATGTAAGCATGAATTATGAGAGTTGATTCAAACCACAAGCACGTAGTTGAACTATATATCTCCACCGAGATATCGATTCAATCACATAACATATATCGTGAGCTCAACAGCAGTAACTGCCATCCAAGCAAACAAGCATAACAACGGAACTGCCATTGAAGCTAATATATGTATGAGACTGAAAGTTATCTTAAGGATCTATATAGGACAACAAATTTTAAGAAAAAACCATTCAAACCCCAATTTTGAAAAGTTGGCACATCTGCGTTTAACCATAAGTTTGTCAAAGTCCAGTTTGATGAAAAAGGGTTATGATTCAACGTTCGATATAGCCAAGTTATCACGTACCCGTAAACCTTTGGAGATCCCAAAAGTCCCAATTTCAAATCGTAACGTCCTACCCTCACCTGTTTCACAAAAAGGTTAATTAGTCTTTAAGAAAACCCACTCAAAAGCCTAATTTTCCCAAAAACCCTATTTTTGCCCAAATCTGACCCAAATCGTTTGTAAATGATTGTTTCTAGGGCTATCCATTTCACGAACCAAAAACGTCGGTGATCGGCACTAAAAAGTGACGATTTAGACCAATTAATTTATACCAAGTTCGTCCATATCTGTTATTTGATATCATGTTTTTGTAGTGTTTTTGTCTGAAGACATGTTTTGGAGAAGAAACACAAAACTAAACCCAAATAGCAATAAAACAAGCAACTGCATGACACGAGGCGAATATCAAATGAAAAAGACTAAAACAGCACAAACCGTCCAGACTATCCATTTCCGTCCGGATTCAAATTGTCATCACCGTCCAGACCCGTAATCACCGTCTAGACTCTAGTCCCCAATACCATCGCGACTCATGGCCGTCACCAATCAGAACTGTAGTCGCCGATATCGTCCAAACCCAGCTTCTCTGTTAAGACTCCAGACGCTGACACCGTCCGGACTGCCCATTACCGTCCGGACTGGTCGCGCCATCAACTCCTTTTCCTAGAAGGACTTGCACTTTTTGAAATCTATAAATAGGACCCCAGACCCCTTAGTTTTCATCATCCAAGTCCTTCAACCACTAGTCCTCTTCTCTCTCTCTCTCTCTCTCTCTCTAATTACTCTTCTGCCCGTTTTGGGCCAGCACTAGAAGGTCCGAACCTCAATGAGGAGCTACAGATGCTAGCCGACAAGCTCTCGAAGATGGTTTCTACCCCGACCATGCGTGGCTAAGTTCTTTTTCTACCCCGGGTTCAGATGAAGTCTGAGTTTGGTAATTGAGGAGTAAATTAATTTTATTATTTTATTTTAGCCTTTTGTAATAAATTCATTATGCAACAATTATATTCCATGACATATTTGATCGTTGGATAGTTCTTATTTCTCTAATTTAATTAATATTCCATTTAATCTTTCTGTGATTGTATTAAATGAGTGTTGCATAACGTTATAACTGTTTATTTGAAGATTAAATATGAGATACGTTATGTCATGCATAAGACGGAGCGTGCTATAATCTTGGATAGGTTTTGCCTTATTTAATATTCGGGGATTTTAATTGTTTACATGCAATATTTTATGCTGTGGATTAGACGGGTTATGCTCCGGATAGGTCATGCCAATATCTTAGATAAGATATGTCGTGTTTACATGTGAATCTCTCTTTCTTGAATTCCATACTGTCATGCCACAGTAGAATTTGAATCTATTAAAGGCAAAATAAAATAAGAAGTTAATTGAAACTAGAAAACCAAACGAAGGTGAATTCTAACCTGAGGTAAATTCTTTCTCATTATTCTCTATATTTATCTGTTAGTTTAGTTTAAAAGTAGAAATAGAAGTAATTAATTGTTTAAACCTTTTAATATAAAAATCCAAAATTCATTTATTTTTAGTATTTTAGAATTGAATAAGAACTTTGATGTTTTGACGTGCTACCTAATTTCCTCGTGGGAACGATCTGGACTCTCCACTAACTAACTCTTAGTGTGGATTTTGGTATAAACTATCAGTGGGATGACACGCTGACAAGTTTTTGGCGCTGTTGCCGGGAAAATATGGCAACTCTCTTTATATCTTATTTATTTATTTTTAAAATATTTTTATTTGTCTTTTTCATTTTTGGTCTTCAGATTTTTGACCTTTCTATCCCAAAAGTAGAAAATCAGCCAAAAATTCAGAGCACCAACATTTCTATCCGGACACAACTTTACCGTCCAGACCATTATCTGACAGCACCGTCCGGATGCCACCATCGTCCGTCCGGATGCTGAACCCTCGACAGTCTTTTTTTGCTTTATTTTTCTAGTATCAATTAGTACATGCTTGGTTGCCGCTCCCTACATAGTGACCTACTGCCAATCGATCCCGAGATTGAATGCACTTGTAGACTCAACCGAGTACTCACAAGAACATTCCTTTTCCCTTGTCCCCCGTACCTTTATACTCACCCATCATAGCTGACAATCACAACGCTAATGTTGCTGAAAACCAGTGCAATGAACAAGAGGAGCAAGGAGACCCACAACTCAAAGCGTTAATAGAATATTACATTCCAACAACATACAAATCTGCCACTTGCATAGCACCCAACAACACTAGGCACGATAACTACGAAATTGGACCTCACTTGTTGCAATTACTACCCCAGTTCCATGGATTAAGTAGTGAGGACCCCTACAAGCATATCGACGAATTTTTGGAAGTATGCTCAACCATTAAAATCGACAATTTACCCGAGAAAGCCAAACACTTAAAGTTGTTCCCATTCTCACTCCGAGACAAAGCCAAACATTGGCTCAAGACTCTGGAGCCCAAT
>JAULLD010409867.1:0-10736 GCA_035668095.1 Sarracenia minor
TCATGTATCTACATACCAGGTTTCTTTAGATACAACCGCTAAACATGATACTACAACTAAAAATGAGTCTTCACATGCAACCTTGTTGTTCTTTTGTTCATGATAATTTCTTTTCTAATACCTAGATTTTTTACAGTAATAGCAACTACCCTTATGCTCCTTAGCATTTGCTTTGGTAGTTGATGGATCCTAGCCACCTGCCCCTTGTGGATTGTCCTCTTGCACTTCTTTCTTCTTCTTCTTACCACCTCTTGGCCTAGAAGGAGAAACTTTTTGTACAACAAAAACAAAGGCCGACTTCTGGATAACACCCTCCACTACCTCTAATTCTTTCAATAATTTTGCTAAAAAAGATTTAGACTGGATTGCTGAAATGAATCTGGTAGTGACTGAAGCACGATATTTAGCTCGGTTTTCCCGTAAATCTCGGTTCCAAGGACCTCCAACCCATTAAGAAGACCGATCATCTTCGAAACATGGTCCCTCCCTGGTTTACCCTATGTCATATTTGTGTTGACAGGACCCATCATGGCAATCTGCCTCGTTGCCCAACTTTGCTCGCCAAACATTCCTGTAAGGTGAAAGATCGTATCAGCCGCAAACTCTATAGACTGATACTAGCTTTGCAAAATATCTGACATGGAAGTCAAGATCTAGCAATGTGCCATCCTATCAGCTTTCACCCAATCGTGATAGTCCTGGATTTCTTGTAAGAAGATCTACTATTAGAAGCGAGTAGACCTGGTCAAATGATACAAACCTATATTCGCTAGAAGTTCAGACAATATAGAGATTCCATTTCCATTTGATAAAATTAGGTCCAATTAATTTATATTCTTTGAGATTTGCCCCAAGTGGATTAAAAGATCCCATTATTAAATCCCGAGAGACAAATGAGAAAACATTTTAATTCTTTGAAAAATTTAGGATCCCTCAACCTTTTAATTTTTAAAGAATTATTTGCAGCCTGAAACCTTTGTAATTAAGCAGGCCACGATAGTATGGATGTTTACGAATCAGTACCTCTCCGGACAGACATACCAGTCTATTAATTCCTCTTGGGAAGTATCACAACAAAATAAATTCGCCTAGAGTCACATTAATTGATCAGGCCACGATAGTGTGGATGTCTAAACAATTAACGAACAAAGAACTAACAGGTCTTTATTTTCTGATATATCCCATGTAATTAAATAGCCAATTACTTTGGTCCCGGCAAATAGAAGCAGTGACTCTGATGGGGAGGATACTTTCATCCATAGGTTAAGTGTATAACCATCACACCTAATTTGAAAATCCCGTGACAAAATCCCCGGCCCAGTGTGTATGAGCCTGATTTTGCACTACATTTCAAATTAACTATATCTGGAGATTCGTAGTCGATATGCCATGATTATAACCCTTCCGAAGGGGAGACCAAAATCGAAGTCAGCATGCGAGTTATAATCATATCTCCAACGAACACGTGATGGAGACCGTAGGATTTATCTGTGAATAAATCATTCTCCCACTTAATATTTTAAAACGAGGGATTTAACTTTTTGTTTATTTTAAAAATTAAACACATTTTTAATTATCTTATTAAAATTAATCTGGCATTAATCAATTAAAAATTTTATCATTAATTTCATTAAACCAAACAAAAAATTTCTTATTTAATTTTGCGAAACGAAATTAATTACCCGGGTTTTCCAAAAAAAAAAACAATTAATTATCTACTTAACGCCAAAATTAAATAACCTAATTACCAATTTGTTTTTCGTTTTAAAATTTTTTTGGATTAATTACTTTAAAATCTCTTTTTTCTAATAATCCTTGATTTAAAAAATCATACATAGAAAAGGAATAAATAAATAAAATAAAAAACCATCCATGCAATTAAATAAAACAAACAAATAAATAATTAAAACTAATGACAAATAAATAAATAAATATTGTTATTATCAGGTTCATCCATTTAATCTTTTAATCTAACGGCCTTAGATTAAAGATTAAGTCTTTAGAGTTACGAAACCCAAATCGAGCCGCCAAAGGCCCAATATCCCGCCTCAGCCCCTGGAGTGCCATCATAGGCTTGGACCACCGCTAGGATACCAAAAAAAGCCAAAACAAGTTCCAAACAGCCCCTGCCCAGCCCACCCGAGCTACTGCCGCACCAGTACCGCACGCCCGCACGCCCCCCGCGCTAGTACCGTACACCCGCGCGCATCCCGTACACATGCCCCTGCCCAGTTACCTTTTCCACGTGTCAGTCACCTGTGCCATGATCCAGTCGATTGCATCCCCATGCCAATCGACTGATGCTGTGCGCGCATCTTGCCTGCTTGCCGCCTGCGTTGCGCACACTACGCGCATGATTCCTACATGTGTGCCGCACCGCTGCCACCACCATGGTTTTTGCCTCATTTTTTATCCTTGTTTTTCGTGTCCCGATTTACAATATAAATCCAAAAAACATGCATGAATATAAAAAACTTACATTGAAAAATACCTATGCCCCATGTAGGAGGCGTAAAAAATTCCAAATCCCTATTAAAAATCGTCGGGATACTTTCGGTTAAATGCAATAAAATAAAATCATATATTCAAACAACCAGATAGTAACGACTAAACGCTACAAAAACAATGGCCAAAACAGCTACTTTTCATGAAAAATGCAAAGCTGGCTTTGATACCATTGTTAGAGTCGGCCCAACGGAGGATTTAAGAAGTTTGGATTTAACGATTATGCGATCATAAAATACGTATCATCTCATTTTTCATGAAATGACGAAAGATAATATTGATATAGGATAGAAATATACTGAATCAAACTTGTAACAAAGTTTTTAGGTTCCACATGTCGAGGCAAGACCACCCGGTGAGCTTCTCACATATCACCCGATGCACGTCTCGATTCCAATGTGTGGGCACCGATCCGAATCGAGTCTCTTGGCTTCTACATACTTCGAATCTCTCCAAAGCTTGATGGAAAATCATAAAGAGAGGAGAGGGGGCGGCGACAAGAGAGGGGGAAGAGAATTAGGTTAAAATCTCTTTTAATGTTATGCCACCTTATTTTATGTATTAGGATATGTATATATCTTATACTTTCCTAATCCCACATAAAATAAAACATAACTATATAGGGATTACTCCCCTAGGACCGGCCATGCCAATGTGGGAGAACACTAATTATTTTTGTTTTTATTTTAATATATACAATAGATTAAGATATCCTTATGTGTATATTTTGTTACCTTAAGGATAATAACCAATATAGACTTAACAAAAATAATTTTCTATCTCTCTATTTAGGGCCGGCCACCCAAGGGATTAATTCCTAATATGCCACATTACCAATTTTGCCCCCGAATATTTAATTAATACCCCAATCATCCCAGTAAAAAATCCGACGATCAAATTAAATTAAATAATAATCGAAACCATCCAAAAACCCGTGCCTATAATTGGGCAACGTGAGGGATCATGAGGAAGTATAGGACTCGGGCTTACCGCACGAGAAAACCAAATTTCCCTAACTCAACCCCCGAGTTAAATTCTTTCTCGCACGAACCATGACTTATTTCACTAAAGACCCTAACTAAACTCCTGGCACTAACCCGATTTGTGTCCTGTGTTTCCAATTATCATTTGAATTGTATTCTGCCCACGTTTAAGATATGAATTCTTGATGGTCGAATAAGGTTACTGACAACCTAGTTCAATAATCCCCTTTTCTCCGAACCCTGCCGCTTAACTTATCGAGTATGCCGGATCAACTGATCCACTGTACATATTTGACATAGTCAAACTTATAAGCAAAGCACACGAGGTGGAACTCCTCAACCTAAGTCGGATGCGGTTTCCGTCAGTTAATTATCAACCATCAATCGAATAACGATAAAATCCAACCCACCGATCATATTGATCTCAATATCAAAATCTCAGACATTAGTGACTCAAAGCACTACGCATTATCCGAACATGATTCGATCAATCACGTCGGAATTAATAGTACGTGCAATACATGATAATATAGGATGTGGATCAATTCATATAGTCAGCATAGAATTGATTACCCTAATGATCCTGCTCAATACACTCGTATTGTACTAAAACATTGAGCTCGAACATCAAATTCCAAGATCAGAATCTGAGCTTTTCGACCTAGCTAGTAACGGCTACTATAATGATGTCCTACAATCGTACCAATGGATTATCCGGGCCCATTGCGATTGTGAGCCCACTTGTATATTTGTAAGAACCTTTGACCCAATCTTCCGCGATTCATTTACCGAGTCAAATACTAGAAAAAATATATGGACCATGCATTCACACTTCATACATACAACAGATATGAAATAGTAAATGCAAATACATCTCAAGTGTTTCTGATTAATATACTAGGGATCAAAGATAATAAAATACATAAAATCATGGCTTTTAGTATACAATCCCAACAGGATTACTGTAAGACCATAAGGCCACCTACATTTGATGCATGCATTTTGGTGAAATATTGGGGTTTGATTTTGGGTATGGGTAGTTTACCTTACAAACTATTTTAATTGTATGTTTGGTTCCAATACTTATGTTTAAGGTTGTATGAATAAATGAAAATTTATGTAGTTGGTTATTTGGTTGATGGTTAAGATGGTCTATGGTTAAGTATGCATGAATGTAAGGTGACACAATTGGAATTCAAGCCTGTGCTATGACAATGCTTTCAAAACATAAGTGTTAAATACCGATTTTATTCTTCAAGTGTCAAAGTTGAGGAGTTCTAATTAGTAAAAACTTCTTAATGACCTGAATCATCTTAATCATGTTGTATCATGTTTTTGGAGTCATTAAAACAAGTTTTTATGATAAAAACATATCAAAGGATTTTAGGCAAAAATGAAATTTTTACATTGTCCACTTGAACGAAGATGGAACCGCTCGAGCAGTCTCTGTTTTTTTGAAATTTTCCATCCTTTCTTGATTAAAGTTTGAGACATGGTTTGGGCATGGTTTCTAAAGGTTTTTGACCCACTTATACCTGAAATGGAGGTTTTAATCTTATGATTTTAACTTAATGAAATCAACAATTTTTTAGTTGAAGGTAGAAATCATATTTTTGTAGATTCCTCTCGATCAAGTTTGATTCTAGTTACGTTTCTGGCCCATGAGGCTTTTCCTAGATGATTAGTATATTATCTAGGGTTTGGACGTGACAGTATCGACTGTAGCGAAGGAAGTTCTCTATGACTAGAAAATGCATCATGATATGCAAATCCATGGTTGTCCAGTTGACGGAGGTCTCATAGGTCGGTGCCCATTGTTGGGTACGCGCTCGTTTCTGCTAGCGGACGGAGGAGACTATGGATGGTTGTTGTGGCTAAGTGTTTGAGGGGGTGTGAATGGGGGGAAAAGGAAGGTGGGTTATATAGGGTTTGGGGCGAGGGGAAGTCCAAGTGCCGTTTAAAATTTTCGAACAAGGGTGATGTTATTGATCGACACTCAAAAGTGACGATTTAATCCCACTATTTGCATTTGGTTAGCCCTAAGATATTATTTAATATTATGTTTTTGCAATTTTTTATGCTTAGACGGGTTTTGGCAAGGAAATGAAAAACAACACCGAAACAGGAACAAAACAAGCAAACAAAAAACACAAGATGAAAACTAAAGAAAAAATGTCCAAGACCGAAGCATCCCATATGGACTCTTCTCAGAACCATCAAGACTTTCATCGCCATCACCGTCACGACGCAAACCATTACCGTCTGGACTCCTGTCACCACTTCCGTTCAAACTCTTGCCAATTTCGTTCGGACAGACCGTTGCCAACACACTCATAATCCGAGAAAGACTCTAACATTTTGTGATCTATAAATAGACCTCAGAGCCCCCAAAATCTGATATCCAAGTCCAGTGATGAAAACCCTTCTTCTTCTCTAAAATTACAATTCAGTCCCCGATGGGCCATGTAATATCCATGACCGTTTCAATTAAAAAGATTTTAATTAAAACCTTAAAACATTTTCTTAAACTAGTTAAAGTTTAGAATTATTTAACTCTGGATATTAATTTGAGGTTCCATGATATTACCGTTAGTTTTAAAACCTCAGGAATATTGTACCGAGGTATTGGGTTTGGTTCGAGGACGTTTAGACCAAAAACAGACCCCGATTTTAGAATTTTAGAAATTGGCCCAATAGTAGGGGGTCGCTAAAGCGAACCCCTGGTCACTCGAGTGATTGTTGCAGATACAGAAATTTAATTCGAACCCAAGGCTTATTCCATCTCATTTTAATTTATTCTCTTTCTCACTAAGTGATTAGAGTTCTAAGGAGAACAAAAGTTCTCAGCTTTTGGTGATCTTGGGGTGCTAATAGAACCCTATTTGGTAAGTTTAAACACCTTAAACCTCTAAAATCTCTCCCATGTTCTTCTTTTTTGGTTACTTACAACCCTCTTCCATGATTCTAGGATTAGGTTTTGTTCGGAGCTTGATTTAGAGGATCTCCTTAGATTTCTTAGCATCATCGAGGTAGGATAGTGCTAATCATTGAAGTTTGTTGCATATATGTGTTGTAGTTTTGTGAATTAAATGAGATTTAATCCTATAAGTGAATTTTCCCAAATATGAACAAACCCTAGCATGATTTTATGTATAGTGATGACTCTTCTTTGATTGTTTGTGTTTGGGTTTGGTGTTATGTTCTTATGTTTTCTTAGAACGTGATTTAATTTAAGGAAGTGTTAGTTGAGGATTAGGGTTAAAATTGGGTATTTGGAGACTTGATCTGGAAACTTGTAAATTGAACTTATTTGATGTGAAATGAGATCAAATGTATGAAATTAGAATATGTGGGAGCCGAATTTGTTGATAATGCATCTATATAGTTTGTGGATTTTGGATATGGTAATTAGAGATCCTTAAGCCAATCCAAGTTTACTGATTATTTTGCTTATATAATTAAAATCATTTTTATGAACTTTGTGGATTGTGAGAGGTTTTGTTGGGAATTGACCTTGATTTATTTATTATTATCTCAAAATGATGTCATTTGGATGATTTTGGTGACCCGAGAGTGGTGAATTAAGGAAACCGACATACCTTCACTCTTTTGGTCATAAATGTTTCTACAAAATGAATTATGATGTGATTCTAGAACCATTGGAAAGAAGACTTCCGGGGCTTTAATTTTGATTTAAAAATAACCCTATTTTGAGTTTGGATGAAGAAGTTATGTTCAATTGAAATTTTGAACCAAGGATTTAGTCGACCCCTAGTATGTTGAGTTGACCCCTGAAGGGTTTAATTATGCGATTTTGGGATACTTTGAGGCATTAAAACATATCCACACTCTCTCTAAATTTGGGAGACAATTTGGGGCAAAGCTAGGGCTTGGGTCTTGGTGTCTGTATGGAAGATTAAGGCTCTATTTCCTATGATTTCTTGGTTTAAGTTTCGTATTCTTGGTTTATCTTGCCTTTTGACGTAATTTTAGGTTGTTTTGTCGTGTCCCTTTCTCTCTAAGGTCTAGTATGAAGTTATGGTGGCACCTAGGGTTCTTGAGGAAGCTTTAGGAGTGAAGTTTAAGCCTCTTATGGTATATGTTAAGATCTGAAGCTCATGATGGACTAATACGGAGCTTCTTCTTTGTCTTTGAGGTAGGATTTACTCTATGTTTTGAATAAATTGTGTATTATGTGTTGTTTTTCGGTGTTGTGTGCGTTTGGGCTAAAATCTTGAAAACCTACGGCTAAATCCAAGAATTTGAGATATATTGAATGTGTAACTTGTAGTATAACTTGTTTTTATCAATGTATTTGGTGTTTAGAACAATTTGGTCTAGCTAGTTTGATAAAAACAAGGACTTGGAGAAATTCGTGTATTTTGGGATTCGGTAGATTTTTGGGGCAAAAGCTAAAATTGAGTGTTTTTTATTCGAAGCCCTAGGATGAGGAATTGGTGACCTTTTAGTGTATATGAGATCCTTAGAGATCTTATTACTTATGATTTTGGTGAAATTCCTCCCGTGTTTAAGTTGCGGTAGTTTGGCCAAGCCTTGGTTCTTAGACATGTTAGGAGGTAAGAAAGGACCTCTTGGTGACTTATACCACTTATTTGGTATATTAAGGTCATTGTTCGAAGTTAGAACTATGTTTGGGTGATATCCACTTGACCTAGGTAAAATCTATGTGTATGAGTGATGTGAATTTTAATTAAGTGTAGTGAGTAAAGGTTTCGTTGGTGACTTATGCTACCCATTTGATATGGTTATGCTTAGTGATGAGTAGGGATCCTTAATGAGTGTGACCTCATAATTTCGGTGAATTCCACTAAGGCTTATTAGGATGGATTTTCGGCTAAGTGTTGATCCTATTGTTGGTACGAGTGTAGTGGGATGTGTGTTGATGGTTTATGCCACCTAGTTGTTGGGCTTGTGTTTCAAGGATGGTTGGATCCTTCCTTGGGTGAAATCCATCTCTTTGGATTGAAATCCTTAAGTGTTAACGGGGTCAGAAATTGATTAAGCGTAAGCACCTACGAGTGTGGAATGACTAAGGGTGAGGGATTGAGAGGTGATGGCTAGGGCCATCTTCTTGATGGGATCATGAGCGTAGAGATATGAAACCCCTTGGATATTCCACTTGGAAGTTGATGTCTTAGTTTAAAGACTTGGTGAGTTGGAGAAACTTGAGGTTTGAGATTTCTGACCTATTGTTGGCATAAAGGCTTTTTCAATCAAACCTTGTTTTTTTGTTTTGATTATTCCAACACATTGATTTGTTGTTTGTTTATGTTTGAGCTTTGTTTGAGTTTTGTTCATAGGTTTTAATCCTTGTTTGGAGCTCAATTTAATAGCAAAAATTCAAGACTTTTTGTAGTCAAAATTCATGTTTAAAGTCCAAGAGAAAAGAAGCAAAGAAGTAATTTCAGAAGCCTCGGTCGACCGAAGTATAGGGGTCAGTCGACCGAAGAAAAAGTTCGTCACCTTGGAGAATAAGGTTCGACACTTTAAGAAAAGAATGAGAACGTTCATCCCTTTTAGTGTAAAGGTTCGTCACTTCATCAAATGGACCAAAAAGATAGACAATTTTTATTAAGCTTCGCCACTTTAGTGAACTTCAGCAAAGGAAGGAACTGACATACCTTCCGTATTAGGAGCATAACTTTTTCCACACAAATAATTTTTGAGTGAGTCCTGAACCATTGGAAAGAGGACTTCAAGTGATTCAATTTTCATATAGGATTTCCCCATTTGGATTTCGTATGAAGGAGTTATTATCGTTTGAAGTTCGATAAAAAGTGTAGCAGAAATTATTGAAGAAAAAGTTTGACCCTTTCAAGAAAAACTTCGACACTTTTATCCCGAGCCTTTTATCTCTCCTCCCGAACAAGAAAAGTTCACCCCTTTGAAGTAAGTGTCGAACCCTACATAAAAAGGTTCGACCCTTTTGACAAAAGTTCGACACTTTCGAGCGGGATTTTGAAATCTCTAATTTCCAACGTCTCTTTTTCGGTCCAATCCTTTCCATTCTCAGCCCCAACGGTCATAATCCTTGGAAAGCCTATTTAAGGAGCATTGATTGAAGATTATATGGTCGGAGAACACAAGAGAAAGATCATATACATCTCATTCAAGTCTCCTACAAAAAAACTCCCTGTTTCGCTCATTCATTGTATTATCTTTGAGCTTTATTTTTTCTCGCTGTTTGTCACCAGATTAGTTTGTAATCTCTCTCTTAGTTTTTCTTTGTTCTTAATTATAAATCATATTTTAGAGAGAGAGAGATACTTGTAGTGAGCGATATTTTGTAAAATCACCTCACAAGGAGGAGGCTCCAGATTTGGGTTGCTACTGCAATAACCAAGGATCCACTCCAACTTAGAAGTTCGCGGTTGCTATTCACCCAGTTGAAGAATAAGTTCATGGTTGCTCTTCACCCGAGAGAAGAAGGAGGTTACTCTTGACCCTTATCCAAGAAGGCAGTTCCGCTTCACCTGATAGAAGATTATGTTACAATTGACCTGTAACAAAGAGAGGTTTCAAGCCACTTGTAATAGCTTGCTTAGTGGAATTTCTCAAGTGTGATCTTGGGAGAGAGAACATAGGCCGGGATTTGACAAAACCTCTATATGTCTTCGTGTTGTGGTTTGATCTCTTGTTTCTCTATTTTGTTTTATTTATTACATGTTATCTTATATTTTCCGCTGCATCTTTGATTGTTTGTAATTCATAGAAATAAGTTTTAGAGAGACTGAAACGAGTTTCGCATTTGCCATCATCCTTTTCACCCCCCCTCTAGGTTGCCTATACCGGACCAACATCTATAACCTATGGCTTGTGATGTGCGGTCATAGCCTATGGCCTCTGGTAGCTTGTGTCGTTCCTACTACTAGTTTATACCAAAATCCTCACTACTGGTAGATAGCGATGAGTCCGGATCGTTCCCACGAGGAAAATAAGCAGTTTGTCAAAATATCGCGGTTTTTATTTAATTTCAAAATACTAACTATAAAATGGATTTTGGATTTTCTGGATTAATATTAAACTATTTCTATTTAAATTAAACTAATTACTGAAATGAAATTTAAAAGATAATTAAGATAAAGTCTACCTCAGGTTAGAATTCACCTTCGTTTGGTTCTCTAGTTTCAATTAATCTCGTATTTTATCTAGCCTTTTACAGATTCATATCCTACCGTGACATGACCAGTATGGAAATCAAGAAAGTGAGATCTACATGAAAACACG
>JAULLD010410968.1:0-10735 GCA_035668095.1 Sarracenia minor
ATTGAGCCCCCAATGAGTGTGTGCAAATAGATAGGTTAACATGACTATTAACTCAAGGTATAGATGCAAGCAAGATTGTACAGAAAGAGGAGATCCAAATTACTTGAAAATCCACCAAATAATCATGCTATGCAAGAGTTATAGTCATCTCGTATCGTATTCATACCTGTAACAAGCATGTCAAGCACACAAGCATGTAAAAAGTAGAGGAACAAAAATAATATACAAAGTATATACATGTTCTCACAAAAACATCTCTAGAAAAGATAAAACTAGAGTAAAAAGACTGAACACCAAATCCAATGACACTGATACAAGGTCTAAGGATAAGGCTACAAGGAAGCAGATGACACAAAGACAACACTAGAGAACAACCTAAGGGATGTACAAAGAATGGGTCAGCTCACTGTGTAAGAAAAGACTTAGCAGGGCAAATTGCTGACGCATTGACAACGAGTGAGGGCCGACACAAAGGGACCCTATGGTTCCTATGAATGCATGGACCACCTTAATGTGCAAGATGAAATTTGGTAGGGAAAATTGCTGGTGTAGAGAATGTGTAGGTGAAAGTGATTCAAGGATGTTGAACCACAAATCTAGAAGGATAGAGTGGTTTAGCTAATTAGAAAGGATGCGGATTGGTCAATTGGCAACCAACACACTCAAAATGGTGTGTAGCCACAGAATCATCTAATACATATGACAGGTTCACAGCAAGTGAAGATTCTACTTACGACGTAAGTCCAAAGAGCGAGGACCTTGCATATATGTTAGAAAGTGATTGTGACTCTTCTGCATTGTCGGAATGGGTAAGGGTGAGGAACAGATGGTGACCCAACAATGGAGGGAAACAGGGAGAGAGACAAGGTCATGATGTGAAGTCTACTGCGGCTCACGGCTATATGCATCTGAAGGCGGATGTTGCAGTTTACCTCTCCGCATGTCCCTTTCACCCAGTGCGACACTATGATCAGTCTGGCAACTTAAGCCAGGAGTAGCCCGCCCCTAGGACCGCTAATCCAGCTTGTTTTGCTGGCCTTCTACCTTGCCCAGCATCCCAATCTCCATTGCTCCTCAAAGCAATCGAAGGTGCGAGCGAGCTGGGGAGGTGACCGTTTTGGAGTTTTTTTGGGTTCTTTTGAGCACTTTATGTAGGCCGTTGTCAAGGCCTTGCAGTAGTGGATTATGTTTTGTGCTTTCTTGTTGTTTGCTAGGTGTTTTTGTTTTGTTCGTAGTGGGTGTATTGCGGGTTGTAAGGCCTGGGGTATGCCCCTTGTATTGTTGTAAAAATTTTCTTTTCTTTTTATGATACAATTAATTCCCCAAAAAAAAAGATGTTTTAGCCTTTGTGCATCAAATTTGTCGAAAAATGTTGATGTATTTGTCGAAAAATTTATACTTCAAACACATTTTTCACACTTTGACACTTGATAAAAATTTGAATTTAATGTCAATTTAAAAACTTTTTATTGAAAATTTTTAATCACTTATATAGAGAAAAAGATTTATCTTGGTACCTTAATTTCCTGAAAGATCATAGAACCACAGATACAACATTAGTACCAAAACAAATCCAATTGTTTGTTATAGTTCAAAACAAGGAAACTTGATTGAATAACCCTTGGGTCAACACGTATATCTCCATAGAAGCGGTTCTGTTCCTGTTCTTGTTTGATTGGGGGACAGACACTGCTTTATGTGGATATGTGCAATATGATTGATTCTTTTCTATTTTTAATGAATATGTGAAACCTATATAATTTGCGGCGGTATGAATTTCAAATGCGTGTAAAGCATGGTATGGGACATGCTTCACATACCATTTGGAACACATACTCGCCTTGTTGAGCGTTTGGTTGTTTTAGAGATGTGTTGATGAGTTTGTGCAACGGTAAGCCCCATGTGTTGATGAGTTTGGGCAATGGTAAGCCCCGTGTGTTGATGAGTTTGGGCAATGGTAAGCCCCGTGTGTTGATGGATTTAGGCAATGGTAAGCTTTGCGTGTTGAGAACTGTTCGGCAACGGTAAGCCTGGGATTGTTATGGAGATCGGGTACCATGCCCTTTAGACATCCGTAAAAGGTGTAAGTTGTAATTATGAGTTACACTGTGTTTGTTTGATTCAATCTCATACGTGTATCTTTATAAACGAGGTCATGTTCCTGTTCTTGTTTGATTGGGGGACAGGTACTGCCGTTGTGCAGATACATGTTACATGATTGATCCCTTCTGTAGTTGAGATGTGTGTGAACGTTTGTGTATCAATCTCTTGCGTGTATCTCCATAAATGCGGTCCTATTCTAGTTCTTGTTTGATTGGGGGACAGATGCTACAGTTGTGTGGATATACGTCAGATAATTGAACGTTTCTTGTTATGATAAATTATGTCTAAAATCTACGTATTTTTCGGTGGCGTGGATTTCAAATAGGTGTAAAACATGGTATGGGACATGATTATCATATTATTTGGAGTACACACTTGCCAAGTGTTTTGAAGCGAGCCTCAAATGTGTATGAACCATGGTATGGGATATGGTTTGTTCTTCATTTGCGACGCGCACCTGTTGTGAGAGAAAACGTGGCTTTTTCTTGATTTCCTCCCGTCTTAGATACCTATGTTTGCATAGTACAGTGATCATTCATATGCTTGTTTGCATGGGGACAATCAGGACTATTATGTGTATTACGTGCCACGAGATAGGTTGAAAATCGATGTGAGGTGTGATGAGAGAAAGATTATGTTCACGTACCCGATATTCTTAAACTATTTTCGAGTATATTTATGTGCCATTATCCTTTGTTTGATTGTAGCTTGTGTATCACTTGCTTATTTAAATTATGATATGCGATAACTTGTTTCTAGTTTACTTAAAATTTTATTTGGATAATCGCATGTCATCCTCATAAAGCATTTTTATTTCAATATTAGCTTGTTTCCTACGAACCTGTGGCTCACGTGTCTCTGACATGCAGGTGATCGCGGCAAAGAAGTGATGGATTGACGAGGTGAACATGAAGTTTACATTTTTGCTCCATATCTTGTTTGGCAATATGTTTATGTCGCCATTGTAGCTTATGCTTAGCTCGTTCCGTTTGTATCTTTTGTGGCTCGTGGTAGCCATGTAAACTTTAAAACTCTAAGTTTTGTTTTCTGTATATTTCGTTGTTTTTGTAGAGTTATTTAGTAGAATTATATATTTTGTATCTCGTTTATTTTCTTTGATCTCATGTATTACATATG
This sequence comes from Sarracenia minor, assembly GCA_035668095.1. Lineage (NCBI taxonomy): Eukaryota > Viridiplantae > Streptophyta > Magnoliopsida > Ericales > Sarraceniaceae > Sarracenia > Sarracenia minor. The sequence continues at coordinate 3,241 of JAULLD010410968.1, forward strand.
GTGAGTTGGTATATCCGTGCGATGTTATAAGCTCTGTTTAAGTAGCTTTTATCTCTGTCAGGTTAGTATAACGTTTGGTTTTAGTTTGGTGCCTTGATAAACAAAGAAAAGATTTTTGGTTTTGAAACTTGATTTTGCCCAGCAAACTCTCAGCCATGTGACCGCTCGAGCGGTCTCCCCTGTTCCTCTTTTCCGAAAAATGTTGTAATTTTGTAAAAGTTTTGGGAGTTTGTTGCAAGGCTTTAAGGCCTTTTTCAAGCTTATAAATAATAGTACTTTTCATATAAAATGATCTCCTTTGTAAGGCTTGTTTGGAGTTTCAAAAGTTCACAAATTTAAAGGGATTTTCTTAACTTTTAACTTATTAGATTTCCAGTTTGTTTTGGTTAGGCTTCCGGCTTAGTTTTTGGGTTAGATTTTATTAACGCGGGTTGGGGCGTCACAACTTCCCACTCTTTTCAAACCTTATCAGGCCCTTCAGTGGAAAAACCCTCAAGAACACTTGGTTTCCCACCTCAAACTCCAATGATATCTTCCACGTATCTATGTAACTTTTTGACAGTCTTGTGCAGCTACTAGACGTTTTTGAATGGCGATAATCTTCTCTGTGGTCTCATGTACCAACTCAGGTCCTAAAAATACTTACTCTTTGGTACGTGTTGTCCTGTATCAAGTTTATTAACAAGATTTATCAGTAACAAGTAGCTAGCGGTAAGTCAGGTTCGTTCCCACGAGGAATATATGGCAGTAATATTTTCAATCAATTATTTAATCTTTTGAAAACTTTAATTGTATTAAAAAAAAGGAAAATTATAAATCTTGGATTTTATAATAAAAACTAATTTTAATCTAAATCAACTTCTAGCTTAATTAATACAAAACTACTGATTAGTAAAAGAGTTCTTTTTAGAGAAAGGTTCTACCACATGTTAGAATCCACCTTTACTTAGAATTCTAGTTTCAATTAATTCCTACTTTATCTAGCTTTTTATTAGATTCAATCATATCGCGTCATGACCGATATGAATATTCGAGAGGATAGATTTACATGCAAACAAGGCATATCCTATCTAAGAACAGGGCATAGATTATAATCAGAGCATAATCTGTCTCATCAATAGCATAAAATATCTCAAGTTATACAATCAAAATCCCGAATCTTAAATACTACATACCCTATCCAGGATTTTAGCATGACTCGTCTTATCTATGGCATAAATTATCTCATATTTAAGTATTTGATTAACAATAAGCATAGCTATATGATCCACATTTAATGCAATCATAGAAATTTTAAATGAAAAATTAATATATTAAAAAGAAATATTTTTTCAACGATCAAAACATATCGCGGATAATATAATTGTATAATGATTCCAAATAAAAAGATAAAATAAAATAAAAGAATTAATCTACTCCTAAAATAACAAACTTGGGTTTCATTATAACCCGAGATAGACGAAAGACTTAGCCATGCATGGTCGAGGCCAAATCCATCTTTAAGTTGATGTTGATGTTCGTCGGCAGCTTCCCGTTAAGGCCCGAACCTTCCAGTACTGGCTTGTCGGGGTCAGAAGATGAATTTTGGAGAAAAGAATGATTTTCGTCACTGGGGTCAGATGCCATCAACTGTGGGGGTCGGGGTCTATTTATAGATTTTGGATTGTTGGAGTCCTTCTCGGATTATGAGTTTGTTGGCGACACCGTCTGGACAGAAACGACCATACCGTTCGAACGGAAACGGTCGGAGCACTCTAATGGAAATTATTATGCAGCCCAACGGTTTTGATCATCACCGTCCGGACGGAAGTGGGACAGCATCCTGACGGTTCTTGTTTAGTCTTAGATTTTTCTTCGAATTTTGTCTTATTTTTTTTATTTTACTATTTTATTGTTGTTTTGCATTACCTTACCAAAACCTTTCTAAAACCCAAAAACACTACAAAAACACAATATTAAATAATATTTTGGGCTTAGCCTAGTGTAAATAATGAGATTTAATCATCAGTTTTAAGTGCCGATCACACCCCCAACATACACTTTGCTAGTCCTCAAGCAAAGAGATAAAAATAAACGTAAATAAAAATAGTAAACAAGAGCACTATCACAGATATAGCATCTCAGTCCCAACAGGTTTGTACAAATAACTTGAAAATTTGTAAAGATAAAATTACAAATGTCAATATTCTCGACTTTTAAACAGAACAATCTTTAAGCTGTAACATTTCTCATGATAGTTTTCTCGACCTTACACCTGGTGTGTGTGTGTGAAGTCAAATAATTATCAACATGCATACTTCTGAATCAATCAAACTTGAATAATTAAAGCAACCAATTCTCAATTTCTAATCTCACAAGTTATTCACTCAGAATAAGTCTCTCAGAAACATGCTATAATGTTTATCAATCAAGGTATATGGTAGATGTGATAAATAGCAAATAAAAGTTTTTACATATACCTTTTGACACTGAAAATTTAGTTTCATAGAAATCGACACAGAATCTCATAATTAGAATACTGATTATTGGGAATAATTTTAGATAGCTTCATCAAACCACATTATCTTTCGGGATCAACCAGTTTTTTTTCGGTTGTAATGTTAGGTGGGAAACTTTTATGGGCATGGGTCAATTGTATAGCATTATATAAATTAATGGTTACCAGGAAAGATATCAAACATTGAACATGTCGAACCAGTAACCACAACGTGGTGTAATCACATCACCATCACTACATCAAAATTCAAAGCCAAGGTCCAACGTGGTGTCATTACCTCACCATCATTACATCAAATATCAATAGAACTTATGTATCTTTGTAACTTGGTGTCATTACCTTACCATCGTTGCTGCCAAATATCAGAGGTGTCCATTACCTTATTTTTATTGAAAGGCCACATAAATATTTTCGCTGAGCCATTGCGGCATATTGAAACAAAGTCCTTGGTCTTTCTATTTCTTCTTTTTATTTGGCCTAATATCCTTCCTAGTTACCGGAAATTCAAATAAGCGCCTTTTGGGAGTTTATTTGGGTATCCAAAATAAAGGCTGATTCTTCCATATAAGGATCAAAATGGGGGCCTGGGGACAATGTTTATAATAGAAACGAAGAAGCTCAATAATGGAAAGATGACCTAACATACTTTCACAAAATTTAATATAGTTTTTCAAAAGCTTAATTGCAGTGAGTACTCTCAATTTTTAGTCAAAACAAATATAGTGAGATTCTCAACGAAGAAGGTCGAAGACAAAAATATCATTTACGAGTAAATGCATTAGTTCCATCAGAATGAAAAGTTATCAATGGTTTAATTCTCGCACCTTTTTGAGGCGTCGGCACATTAATGGTGTCTCGTAAACGGTAACGAGGATTGGACTTCCGTCTGGACGGTGGGTGGCCTATCCGGACGGTGTGTACCGGGAAGTGATGTTAGGCGGTTTTATACTAGGAAACTTTTCGAATTTCATCCGGATGGCTTGCGACCTGTCTGAACAGTGGGGTAAAATGGAATGTCAGAAGTTGGTTAAGATTTGACTATTGGGATTCTATCCCGACTGGATGGTGGTGATGTACCGTTCGAATGCTTTTATTTATATAAAATTTCCTTAACGTGGGTTATAAAAACTTTAATTGTTTTTAGAAGAAATCAGAACTTAGATTAAAACATAAGCAGCTTTTAGGAACCAATAGGACTAAAGTATTTGCTAGAACAAACGGCCTAAATGTGGATACCGGACATCTCCAAGCAAATGATTATGTTACTTAGACATAATAAAAGTAAGGTCTTTTGAGGTCAAAGTCCCAAGAGTTGTATTTCTTGTAGTACATCCTCAATCTGATCTTCTGGTTGATTAGGCCGGTAGCTCGAGTCATTACAGCCAGATGTGTCAGCAAGGGCATGAAGAGGAGTCTCAACCCATCCAATGGCCTCTTACTCATCTGTTACTTTACCACATTAGAGATATGTTTGCCTCAAGAACAATAATACACCTTAAAATGTGTGTTGTAGTGGTCTACTAGCCTGCAATCACTCTCCTTGAGGTAACATCTATAAAATCCTTGTCTCTTAGCTCTACGTTTTCAAGGCATAGAGAGTTCTACTTTAAAAAGGTTCTTGCTGACCAGAACTATGCACACTATCCATTTCACTTTAGCATGCGAAGAGAACAACTCAACTAAGAGAGTAGTTTAACGTCTTCGAGCCGAATCTTTTTTTATAATTTTTGCAATTTTTTTGCCTTTTTCACCCCCCAAGTTGGACAAAACAATGTCTTCATTAGTAGAGCATTCTACCACAATTTTTCAAAAACCTCTAGGTTTCCTCCCAGACAAGACTAAGTTTAACATCTTCAGCCAGACATAGCCATCGATTGGCGGGGTATGGTTGGAGAGATCTATTGATTCGACTGTTGGATCTACTGATATGCCATCAACATAAGATTTTAGGGTTGCCCATCGACGTGAAGAAACTCTACAATGTGGGTGGACTCTAGTCAACACATAGGGTCCTTCCCACCTAGATTGAAGCTTACCAGGGAATAAATGTAACTTGGCATTGAATAGTCAGACTTTTTGGTTTGGTTCGAATGATTTTCGATGAATGTGTTTATCGTGAAATGCTTTCAACCTAGCTTTATAAATTTGGGCATTGTCGTATGCCTCATTATGTAGTTCCTCTAGCTCACTGAGTTGTAATAATCAATTGTTGTTGGCCTTTGGCATATCAAAATTGAATGTCTTGACTGCCCAATATGCCTTATGCTTTAGTTCTACTAGAAAATGATACGGTTTACCAAATACTAATTGATATGGGGACAATTCAATGGAGTCTTATAAGCTATCCAATAAGCACAAATAGCGTCATCCAGTCTTTAAGACCAATCCTTATGATCGGGATGAACGGTTTTAGTTATAATGTTCCTTATCTTCTTATTGGATACTTCGACTTGGACGCTGGTTTGCAGATGATAAGGTGTCGCTACCTTGTGTGAGATTGAATAGCATCGGAGCATAGCAGATAAATACTTGTTCATAAAATGTGTGTCGCCGTCACTGATGATCGCTCACAGAAAACTAAATTAAGAGAATATATTGCATTGTAAAAATTTTATCACCACTTTGTGATCATCTAATTCGGTTACCGTGGCTTTGAACCATTTGGAAATGTAGTCCACTACCTCAAGGATGTATTCACATCCTTAGGATGGTAGAAATGGTCCCATGAAATCGATGCCCCAAACATAAAAAATTTCAATGATTAAAATCGGGTTTAGGGGCATCATGTCTTTTGGCGGTCATCGTGCTAATATGTTAGCAATTCATGTAATTCTTGCAAAAGTCGCTTGTATCCTTGAATAGGGACGACCACTAAAATCCGCTTTACAATACTTTGGTAGTAGTCTTCTTCCCATTAAAATGCTCACCACAGGCAAGCGAGTCACAGAACTTGAGCATGCTTTCTACCTCTTCTTTCAGGACATAACACCTTATGACTTGGTCAGAGCAATATTTAGAAACCTCCGGCTCTTCTTGTAAGTAATATCGTTCCTTGAGATAAAAATTGGTCCTTTTGTTGTTCAGACTAGTCATTCAGGATGCGGCCCACCACTAAGTAGTTGACTATGTTTGCATACCAGGGTGGTCGAGTGGCAGTAACCATAAACAGTTGCTTGTCCAAAAACGATTCTCTTACTAGCAGAGGGTCAGTAGGGGGTTGTACTAGTAGATGAGAGAGATGATCGGCCATTAAGTTTTTAGTGCCCTTCTTGTCGCGGATCTCAAGATCAAATTCATGTAACAGTAAGATCCAACGAACCAGTGGTGGCTTCATGTCTTTCTTGTGCTAGAAGGTGCTTAAGGGTAGCATGGTCAATGTAGACAATGAATTTGGTCCCAGCAGGCATAATTTGAATTTGTCTAACGCAAAGACAACGATCAATAACTCTTTCTCAATTGTGGCAAAATTTAATTGAGCATCACTAAGAGTTTTGCTAGTGTTGTAAATTGCGTGCGGGATTCGATTCTCTCGTTGGCCTAACACAACTCTAATAGCATAACCAGAGGCATCACACATAATTTTGAACCGTATAGCCCAATTTAGTGACTACATGATTGTTGTTGTGGAGAGAGCATCTCTAAGTTGTTCAAAGGCACTCAAATAGTTTTCATCAATGTTAAATGTGGTGTCCTTAGCGATAAGATCGCATAGGGCTTGGAAATTTTAGAAAAATCTTTGATGAAATGGTGGTAAAAACGGCATGTCCTAAGAAGGAACAGATCTTTCTGACAGATGTGGGTGGTCGGAGTTTAGAGATTAGAATGAAGTTTTCCTTATCGGCTTCTATTATGTGCTTGGAGACTCTGTGTCCTCACACGATACCTTCTTGGACCATGAAGTGGCTCTTTTCCCAGTTAAGTACCAGATTTGTCTCTTGACATCGTTTCAGGACTAATGTTAAGTTCGAGAGACAGTCTTCAAATGAGGAACCGAACACGAAGAAGTCATCCATGAAAACTTCAAGTAATTTTTCTACCAAATCAGAGAAGATAGACATCATGCACATTTGAAAGGTAGAAGGTGCATTACACAGTCCAAGGGGCATACATCGGTAAGCGAATGTGTCAAAATGACAGGTAAATGTGGTCTTCTCTAAATGTTCTGGGTAGACTGGTATTTGGTTGTAGCCAGAATTGCCATATAAGAAACAGTAATAGTTTTGGCCCGCTAAGTGCTCCAAAATCTGATTGATAAAAGGCAATAGAAAGTGGTATTTACAAGTCATGGCCTTTAGCTTCTTATAGTCGATATAGACTCACTAACCTGTGTTAGTGCGAGTTAGAATAGATATTCTTTTTTCATTCAAAACAACGATGAACCTGGATTTCTTTGGAACAACTTGGGTTGGGCTCACCCATTTGCTATATGAAATGAGGTAGATGATACCTGCATTCAATATTTTTCTACTTCTTGCTTAACCACCTCTTTAATGTTAGGATTTATCCGCCACTGCATCTCTCGAGTGGGCTTGAGATCCTCCTCGTAGTGCATGCGGTGCATACAGACCGAGGGGTCAATCCCTTTTAAATGTGATATCGTCCAACCAATAGCTCCCTTATGAGCTTTTAGAAACTTGATCAATTGCTTCTCTTATGTAGGTGATGAATCGAAAGTAGTGGTGACTAGCAGAGTATTGTTGGGTCCCAAAAAGATGTACTTGAGTTAGCTTGGAAGAGACTTTAACTCAAGCGCATGTGAGGCTTCTAGGGATGAAATGGTAGGAACAAACAAAAGTGGGTGCAACTTGTAACGTCCTGACCTAAAACAAATAATAATCTAATAGGAAATTTCCAATAACCGAGTCTCATGCCGAAGGGTCACTTTTAAAACACCAACTTTAGAAAATAAGAACATTTTCCTTTTCTAAGAAAATTTATGAAAATGTTGGAAAATATTCTATCTCTTGAAATTTTTAGAAATTTCGGCAGAGTTTCCCC
>JAULLD010412062.1:0-10732 GCA_035668095.1 Sarracenia minor
CTATCCTAGAGGAGTAACTTTTGAATTATTTGGCTATTCGGATGCTAATTATGCCAGTTCTTTAGTTGATAAGAAGAGTACTAGTGGAACCTGTCAATTCCTAGGACACTCTCTTATCTTATGGTTTAGTAAGAAACAAAACTCAGTAGCCTTGTCTACAGCCGAGGCCACAAGTACATAGCAGCCGGTAGCTGGTGTGCACAAGTTCTTTGGATGAAACAACAACTAGAAAACTATGAATTTTTCTTAGATCACATTCCCATTAAGTGTGACAACATTAGTGCTATAAACATATCTAAGAATCACGTACAACATTCTAGAACTAAGCACATAGAAATCATACATCACTTCATTAGAGATCATGTACAAAAAGGCAACATAGAACTTGAATTCATAAACACAAACCATCAATTAGCTGACATATTCACAAAGCCTTTAAATGAAGAAAGAATATGTTTTATTAGAAGAGAACTTTGTATGCTATGTGCTCCCAATTCATGATTTATATGCCATAACTTTCATGTTTTTGATTTTGTGATGTAGTGCCTTATTCTTAAAAACTAGCATAAGATGAGTTGACTCATCTTGAGAAAGTGTCGACTCATTGTAAAGTTTTTCTGACTATTACCTCATTTGCGTCGACTCAAGAAAATTGTGTCGACTCAAAGTTCTCTACTCATGACCCTAGTGTCGACTCATATGGAACATCAGTCGTCCCTTATGTGCACTGTTTCGAGACACGTTTTTGTGTCGACTCATATACAACATGAGTCCACTCATGAACTGTTCATATATATAGAGGTTCCATGGTTTTAAAATCTTTTTATCACACCTCTCCTCTCTCTGTCTTGTGATGACTCTTCTTCTACACTTGAACCAACTCACATTCCTTCTTCAACCTTCTCTAATTCTATCCTTCAATCAAGATGGCCCCCAAAGCAATGGGTAAAGGATCCAAACGAGGAAACGACAAAGATACCTCCAGCCCTAGGGCATCAAAGAAGGTGAAGAAAACAGGAGTCCAAGGGACATCATCTGGAAACACCTCCAATATAGCCGAGGTAATGAAATTCAGAACGCATGAATACAATGAAGTTTTCTATACATCCTTTGTTAATCAAAACTTAGCCCTTGGTAGGAGTATTGATTTTCCTTACTTTGACTCGATTAGAATGAATTTCAGAAAACTATTTTTCGACCTAGGATGGGAAAAAACTGTTGAACTTCATGTTTCCCATTATCCCTCTCTTATTAAATCCTTCTACACTCTTATCCAAATCACCGACACAGCATCCATCACTATCAAAAACTAGGTGAATAACTTTGATATTACTCTCACCCCCAGTCTATTCAATGATACTCTTGGAATTCCTAACGGTGAAATTTACATCACTTACAATGAAAGACCCATTGAATGTGAAGGATTCTCGTTTTCGGATGCTGTTAAGAAAATTTTTGAAAATCCTGAACTTAATGCATCCAAATTAGAAGCTAATCTTTTGAAACCTGAAATGAGAATACTCCATCACATGGTCAATCATATCATTGCTCCACAGCTAGGAAAATTTGATGATATAACTTATCTCCAAATTCTTGTAATGTGGTGCATCTTGAATCAGAAGGATCTAAACCTTGATATCTATTTATTTCTCATATGCTGCACTCTTATCGTAAATAAAATGCATCCCTACCTCATGGAATGTATTTAACCAAAATCCTTCAGTATTTCCAAGTTAACCTTGTAAATGAGAAATCTATTCCCTTTCATAGACATGACCTTTATAATGAAACCACTCTAAAACGCATGGGCATATCCAAAGTCAATGGTTTGTGGTCCTATACTCGTCACACCACTGCATCTTTACCCACTACTACTCAAACGACCATTGTTCCCAGTCCACCAACTACACCTGATGCACCCTCTATTCCTACTCTGGATGACTCTCTTATTCTTGATTCTTTGGTTCAAACGATTTCTCAAACTGATCTTGTGACCCTCTCACCTGCTCCTTCTTTAACTCAAGTTCATCCTCCCCCTTCTGGTGGCTCAGTTCCCTTGACATGTTTTTTGAGAGATGAACCTCATCTTCAACCCATTATCGATACTCCATCTACATATCTTGCAAACTCCTTCTGATGATCAATTAGAAATTCTTTCCATGCTTCGTACCATTATCTCAAACCAGCAATCTCTAGCCTCCTTTGTCAAGTCCCTTGATGAAATAATGTGCACTGATTTCAATCTCATAAAAATGGTAGATGCATTAGAATATCAGAACAACAAACGTAGAAAAGATGTCAAAGGACTCAAGAAGGAAGTGGAATCTATTGCTGACAATGGACGAGAAACTCCAAATATTTAAGAGAAAAGGACTTCACTTTGTCGCTAAATCAAACATGGATGTTCCCGAGGAAATGGGGCAAGAATATATGAAAAACAAAGCAAAAATTGAAAATGCCTTAGCTGAAGCTCTAGGTATGAAGACTGAAATCCAAAAGAAACAAGAAGAAGAGGCTCTTCAAAGGCATAAAGAAAATGAAGCTCTAATTCAAGAAATGTGGGATGCTGCTGCCAAAGCGCAAGCTGCTCAATTCAAGCCTCAACAACCAAAGGAAAAAGGAATTAGCTTCCAACCAGTTGACTTTAAGAAATCTGCTGCACCAACAGCTTCTAGCCCCAAAGTCAAAGAAAGGCTAAACTGCCTCCCAGAGAGACAAAACAATAAAAGGAGCTTCGACTAAAATGTGAAGCTGCACGAAAGGACGAGGCAATGTTTTCTTTTTTGAAAGATCAAGAAAAGAAAGAAGCCCGAGCTCAATATTACAAACAAGGAAGTGAAGCTAACAAGGAAATGACCAGAGTAAGAAAAGACTGGAAAGATCATGTGCAAAATCTGGACTAATTACCCTTCTCCTTCTTCTGTTCTGACATTGCTTTTGTTATTACTCTCATACTACTTAATATGTGTTTGCTCTAATACATTCTTCTATGCTTTGATACACTGATGATAGGTGAACGAATGAATATGAATATGCTTATATCTGCATTGTTCTGGTATATATGCTTATCCTTATGATGCTTTGATATTCCATTCTTTACAAATAATTCTCTGCTCCAATAAGTCATTCTTTTTCTCTTTTGATCTCATACACTTTTTCTTTTCCTCTCCTTTTGGATATGACAAATGGGGAGAAAAGGAGACAAAGAGTTGTCATGATTGATAATTAATTGATCTTAATCCTTGACACAATTGCAATTTTAATCATCTTAAAAACTAAAGTGCATGACGGTCAATAATCGAGTTATTTCATAATATAATTTCTTTTTCTAAGAGTTTAAATACTCGTAAACCCGCTTTACTTTAGTACATTTTATGTAACAATTGTGATCAAAAGTAAATAGATATCATTTGATCTCATCAACTGTGACTGATCCAAAACGTGAAAATATAATAGTCAAATAACTCTTTTACTCCCTTAAAAAGGGGGAGAAGAAAAAGATATAATTGTATGCACACTCCTAGGTGGAGTTATTCTCAATTCCATATTTTTATTGCAAATAAATCAATAAGTTGTAATAATCAAAAAGGAGGAGATTGTTATCCTGAAGGTTATTCAATCAAGCTCCAATATTTGAATAATTTGATTTTGATAATAACAACATATTGATTTAATAATTTCTAATGTTTTAGTTGTGTTTTAGAATTATATTTTTAGGAATTTGAAGTTATCAAATTTATAATGAAATGTTTCAAAAAATTCCATCTTTTCGAACAAATGAATCAACTCAAAGCTTTGTGATACAGAGCTACAAGTTTTGAAGCCATTGAGTTGACCCCCTGAACAAATGAGTCGACACCTTGCTTCATATTGTCTTTTGCAGAACTCATGAGTCAACACAAAGTTTGTATGAGTCGACTCCATTGAATCCCATTCCAGCTAGCAACTCAAATGAGTCATCCCTTCAAGTTTCATGAGTCGTCTCAAAATCAGAAGCTCAAGCAGACTCTCGATAAAACGCAAATGAGTTGACCCCTCAAAGTGATGAGTCAACCCCTGCTGTTGGATATCAAGACCTGCTAAAGATGAGTCGACACCTCAGGATGATGAGTCGACCCATTCATTCGAGAACCTCAAAACTAAGTTCAATGAGTCGACCCCATGTGCCCACATTTTCAAATCCGAAGTTCTTAACGGCATTAAATGCTCCTAACGGCTCCCAAATGCTTAGAGACTATAAAACACTTAACTTCTCAGCATTCAAATAACAAGGAGACCAAGATTACTGTGCTATTGCTTGAAACAAAACTCAAAAATCTTTAAGCTCATATTTATTGCCGAAATCTCTTGTTCTTTCTCTCAGCTCTTATTACCTTCACATTTATTGTTCCATCATTGTGTAATAGAGAGTGAGAATCCTATATTTACTACTTCTCATTTATTATAAACAAGGGTGAGTCACCCTTTAACCTTTGAGTGAGTAAATCTCAAAGAAGAAGCACAAGAGTGATAAGAAGAAAATTAGGAGAAATTTTTTTGATGTTTCTTCTTGTAGCTAGGTTAGGCTTTGAATAGTGTACTCTGGAAACATCTTTGTAAAGGATTTTAGGAGTGTACCTAGGAAACGTCTTTGTAAAGGCTTGGAGTGTGCCCCGTTAAACACCCAACTAGTGGAAAATCTCAAGGGAAAGCTTGAGGAGTTGACGTAGGCTTAGAGAAAGTCGAATCACTATAAATCTCTGTGTTGGTTGGTTGAAGTATCTATATCTCTCAACTCTTAATTTTTTGTTGTATTTCCTTTATCTCATTTATCTTTTTAAAACAAAAAATTAATTCATAAAAAGGTTTTTATTCCAAAATATTTTTATAAACCCAATTCATCCCCCATCTTGGGTTACCGTAGAATCAACAGTTCAAAAAGACAGTGAGTGAGAGCATAACATTAATTAGCGATGCAAGATTGTGATGATCGATGGTGAGCTACAGTGAGCTCCAGTGAACAGCGGTGTGAGAGAGATCAGAAATGAAAGGGATTTGAGACAAAGAGTGTGTGAGATCATAAGAAATCAAAATTGAGGGAGGTCGTGAGAAACTAAGATCAAGGGGGCAGATAGGGTTTTGAGAAGGTTAGGGTTTTATGACTGCACAGAGAGAGAGAGAGAGAGAGAGAGAGAGAGAGAGAGAGGAGAGGAGATCACAACCTTTAGTTGAGGGAGGAAGAGTTTGCACTGTTGGATTGCAAGATAGATAAATGTCCCATCAATTTTTCTATGTTGTATAATAGATATGGGAAATAATTTTGGTTTGGACAACACAATACTGTCCAATTTTTTTATTAGGTTAATCTAATATCAGTAATTAATTAATAGAATAACAGTTGTTTAACAATTTTTTTCTCAAAATTAAAAAAAAATATAATTTAAAAAAAATTAAATAAATGTTATTCTATCAATTAGTTATCGATATTGGATTAATCTAAATTTTTACATGAATGCTAAACTCGATGAATTACATAATGAACGAGTCCAATCATAAAAACATATCTTGAAATAAAAAAATAAAAAAATAAACGGCAACTCTTCATTTATATTAATTTTGTGAAGGATAATATGCAGACGCAATTGCGATCAATTTTTTGCGACCACTAGTTTTCCATCGTAAATATATATTTTTTGCGATCACCATAATTGTGACTACCATTGTGTCATCCTAAATACTTATTCCTTCAGTTATTTGTATCAGGATTTTTGTGTCGATGCTCTTTTCGTCGTAAATACTTATTTTTTTAACTTATTTGCGTTGGATCTTTTTGCTATCGTAAAACTCACTTTTTACGTCAACATTATAGCAGACGCAAAAAACTCCGTCACGAAGTATTTTTCCAGTAGTGGTCATTTCCCCTGACAGCACTCATCATTAAACCTTGTCGTTGCCCCTTGCCGCCATCCCTCACTACTACCTAAACGAAATCTAGACCGGCACTTGAACCAGATCTTCATCTTCTCTCTCGCCATGGTGACAATAGGAGTGTTAAAAAAACTTGTGGAATCGGCAAATCGGTCCAAACCGTATGCTTTGGTTCAATTTTTTTGGTTAACGGTTTAGTTCTGGTTCTAAATTTGTAATAACCATTTGTGATGGTTCAGTTCTTGGTTAGGCTTCTAAAGAACTATATAAAACTGAATCAAACCGTTCTTTGATTTTGTCATATTTATAGTATATTATGCATTATACATAAATAGAAAACTTAGAACATTATCCCTTTTTTTGCTCCTTTTTTTTTTCCCTTTGTAATCTAATATTTATTTCTTTTCATAACATTGCCATATTATATCATTCCTAAACTACAAATAACCAATAGAAAAATTAAAAAATTATAATAAAATAAAATATATTGCTCAATCTATACATTCTAGAATATTATTTTAAAATTGTAAAAAAATAAGTAATAAAATAAAACATAAAATTAAATAATATAATTAAAACAAAGAAAGAATAAATACAAAAATAATCTATAATTTTTTTTTAACATAAGCAAAAAAAATTTAATCTTATAACCATGGTTTAAACTTGAATCGAGCCGATTTTAATTGGTTTGGTTCGGTTCTATAGTACTCACGGTTCGATTCCGATTATTAAAATCTTGTAACCATTTATTGTTGGAATTCTGGCTTGTAACAGCCGAATTTGTAACAGCAGAATTCAAGTTTGAATTCAATGGCATTGACTGCTTTAATGGCCTTGAATGCCCAATTCATTCTCTGGTATTGTAACTCCCGAATTCATGGTTGTAACCCCCCATCCAAAAGTTCTATATAAGAACCTCTTTGGTAGTCTGATATACACGAGATACAAGCTATTTCCCAGTTTTTGATCTTCTGAGTCTGAGAGAGAGAGAGGCAGAAGAAGCTAGTTCGACCAAACTTGGTGGTGTTCTAAGCATTCGGGACGACCATTTTATCCTGGGAGAGTGACGCTGACGGAGATCTTACAACACCCTCGGTAGGCAACAAATCATTCTTAAGGAGACTGCAAAGCAGGACTCGGTTTGCTTTAAGTTTTCTGCATTTTCTTTTCGTTTTCAGCAATTTCTGTAATTCTGTATATATATTTCCTGTAATTGTTGGATATCATAAATAAAATATTTGTATTATTTCTGGACCACCGAGCTCGAGCATAGATTTTTTCGTCAATATTTTTCAACAATCTTAAGAATGATTTTTGACTTTAAAAACCATGCTCTGTTTTCTATTCGGATCCACTATATATAAATACATACATGCTCTGTTTTGATATTGAAAAATAGAGAACCAATTATAGGAAGAAGATGAACAGTAGATGTTAATATGTTAAGAATTACACTAACAGATCTGTGATATCAGATTTGGACTAACCATTTATTTGTTGAAACTGATCTAAGAAACCTGAACTGCGAAATATACATATCACCCTTGCTTGATGGAGATCTAATTGGCTACGGCCGTAGGCAGCCGTGCGCGGCTGACCTGTGAAATGTGGATTGGTTCAGCCTCCTTTGGAGCCTGAACAGTCACTTTTGGGTAGTGGGGTTGAACCCTTGAACTCTATGTCGATCTGAGAGTACTTGCTAGGCTATGGCCAGAGATAGCCATGCGAGGCTGATCTATGTTGGTTAAAGGATTGGCTTGAACAAAATCTTGATGCTTCAGAGACTGGTCGGCGTTGCTGGTCAGCCATGTATACGGACAAGTGCATTGGCTGCTCGGCTAGGTGGAAAAACTGTTGGTTTGATCTCTGCTCTGCTGAGCTACTGGTCAGCCGACATTGACATTGCTGGTCGGCCTACCTTGACGTTGCTAGTTAGCCGACCTTGACACTGCTGGTCAGCCTACCTTGACATTGTTGGTCAGCCTGCCTCGACTTTGCTGGTCAGTCCCTGTATGTTGTTGGTTGCTGGTCAGCCTGCTCTACTGGTCAGCCTTGTGGCTCAATATTTACTGATCATGCTAGTTTGAGATCTAGTGTTTCGTCCCGATTCTAATCAGTCGTCATTGTTCAGTTCTAGATCAGTCGTTACTGTTCCTGATCTGTCGTCACTGCTCAGTTCCAGATCAGCTCAAACTATTCCTGATCAATCGTTACTACTGAGTTCCTGATCAGCCGTTACTGCTTCACTCATGCTCAGAGGCTTCCCGGTCTGAACTGATCAGCCATAATTACTTGGGATGACATAGAGAGAAGGGGTTGTTGACGTTGATTCGGAAGCACTTGCTATAAGTAATGTTGCATACCGTTTAGCTTTCGAGGGTGCTGCCCTTAGACTCACACCTAGGGGCGATGCCCCTAGAAACCCCGCTAGGGGGCACGGCCCCCTAGAACCCCCACCAGGGGGCGCGCCCCCTAAGACCCCACCGCATGTTATTCTGAGCGGGTGATTGTTTGTTAGGGATTAAGTTTAGATTGCTAATCTATTCTTATTGTCGATATTGTAAAGATCTAATATGTGAATTGATCTTATTTTAGTGAAACATGTCGACTGGGAAGAAAGCCACTCCAGCTGCTCAAGCTGCAAGAGCTGCACAGACTACTCTTATGCCTGGTATTGTTGCCGTTCCACTATCTCATGTGGATAAGCCAGGAAAGTTTGGAGGAGGAGTGGACTTTAAGAGATGGAAATAGAAGATGATGTTCTATCTAACCACCCTGAATCTGGCAAGGTGCCTGACTGAGGAAGCCCCAGTTGCTGATGAGAATGCAGATACTCAGAAGCTGATGGTAATAGATAATTGGAAGAATGCTGATTATCTGTGTAAGAATTATATTCTGAATGCTCTCGGTGACTCGTTGTATTCTGTTTTTTGTGGAGCGAAAACTGCTAAGGAACTATGGGAGTCCTTTGACCGAAAATACAAGATTGAGGGTGCCAGGTCCAAGAAATTTATTGTGGGCTGGTTCCTTGATTATGTGATGAAGGACTCAAAACTAGTGACAGTTCAAGTCCAAGAGCTTCAGATTCTTATCAATGAGATCAAGGAAGAAGGGATGTCACTAAGTGAAGCATTCCTAGTGGCGGTAGTCATCCATGTTAGCCCAAGGGTTATTCAATCAAGCTACACTTTGATTTTGACATATAACAACTAATTGATTTGGTTGTTACTAATATTTGAACATGTCTTAGTGAGTTATTTTCAGAAATTAAGAACCCTAAAAGTGAAGCATACGAAGAACAAATTCATACAATTTCTTGAGGTTTTGCTGTAATGAAGAAGTTCTAATCTGTGAAGACATGAATTGAATCGAGTTAGACATGATTCGAATCATCTGCTCAAAGTGATGATTCGATCCTTCAAGAAATTGATTTGGATCATTAGTGGAAGTAAGTACACCTTGATTCGATCCTTGTATCCCCTGAGTCGAATTAAACCCAAAATTGTACACCTTGATTCGATCCTATACGTTTTTTATTCAAGTCATAACCCATTTTCGAACACCCTCATTTGATCCTTGTAAACACCGATTCGAATCAAAGCCAATACTTGAAGACAAGATTCGATCCTACACTTCACTGATTCGAATCACTTATCTAAAATCAGCTACTCGATTCGATCCATGAACACACTGATTCGAATCACTGGTTTCATATCAGTCACATGATTTGATCCTTGGTTTTAATGATTCGAATCCCTTTACCAAAACAAACTTTTGATTTGATCCTCAACCAACATGATCCGAATCATAGTACCAAAATCAAGACCATGATTCGATCCTTTGATATGATGGTTCGAATCACCAGCTTCACAAGACCAACTTGATTCGACCCTCTACCTCGATGATTTAAATCACCAGTTTCAAGCTCAACATGATTTGATCCTTGAATTTCTTGATTCGAATCCAAGCCTTATATTAAAGCAATCGATTCGATCCTCAAGATTGTAGATTTGATTCACCAACCTAAAATGGAGACAATCATTCGATCCTTCAGAATACTTATTCAAATCTAGTTTCAAAAGCTCCAGTATGATTCGATCCCCAAGTTCCTGATTCGTGTCTCAGCTCCAGAATAACCACCCGATTCTAATAAGCAGATACATAATTCGAATCAAGAGTCGAGAATTCAAAATCTTGAAAACTCCAACGGTCAGATTTGCCAGCATTAATTGATACCAACGGCTAGATATGAAGCATTTAATGATCACAACGGCTCCAAAACCTTCAAGGCCTATATAAGCACTAAAGTTTGAAGAGTTAGCTGCTGGAAAACTTATTACTCTACTGTTTCATTGAGCTACCGAACTGAGATCACATTGAATACTCATTTACTACCCTAAGAACTACTCTAGTGCATTCACCCCTCATTTACTTCTCGTTCATTTATTATAAATCCTACTAAGAGTGAGTGAACTATTATTGTAGTGAGCTTTAAACTTGTATATCATCTCATTCAAGGAGAAATAGCCACAACATCTCTTGTATTTCATTTAAGGCTCTGCTTTGCCTTATAACGAAGAAGGTGGTTACGACTCACTCTTTGAAGAAATCTGACTGTAAGAGGCTTCAATTCGCCCATTAAAGAATTCGTATAGTGGATTAGAAATTCCGTAGGTGCTTGGGGAGTGGATGTAAATCAAGAGGAGTGAACCACTATAAATCTGTTTGTATCTATTCCCTTTAACTCCTTTAATTTCTACACTTTTATAACTTGCTGCATTCCTTTTAAGTTATCTTTAAAAGAAATTTAACAGAATTTTAAAAA
>JAULLD010413170.1:0-10724 GCA_035668095.1 Sarracenia minor
GACGGTACGTGCCGGGGATATACGTGAGAAGACCCCGAGGTGGTCTCTCCTACAGATTGGAACCATTGAAATCCTACAACAGGATTTCGTTCTGTATCGTAATCTTTAAACCTTGCATGTATGTGCACCACGTCTTTTGGTTTCATGAAGAACAAGTAATATTTTTAATTAAAAATTAATTTTTTTTAAAAATACTACGGTTCCGCTCGCCGGCTCCAACAGTTTTTTGGCTCAATTTCTTACTTTTCTTTGGATTGCTTCGTTAAAGTTGGACACATTTTCGAGGTTGGTTCGGGATGGCTATGGATTGGACTCGGTTTCTTCGTATCGTCTCGGTTGTGAGGTTCACCTGTTAAAGAATACGGATAAGAATAAGAACGTGAAAGTTTGAAGCATTACATGGCATCTATCTCTGTCATTCCAGTCATTGCCATACCATTCGAACAAATGTATATTAATTTACATTTCATCTTTGTAATTGGATAACTGTATGACCATAAGGCCTTATTCATTCAATTGTATGCATGTGAGGTGTCGTCGGGTAAGTAGTTTCTGCTTTCTTTTGTTGGGTTTAAAGTAGTTTAGTGGATGCCGTGGATCAGCCTTATTAATGTTTAGAGTAGTATAGTTTAGTTGTGTCGTGAATCGACTTTCCTTTTTGTTGAGTAGAATAGTTTATTAATGCCTTGGATGGGTTAGATTGCTATTGTTGATGCCATGGATGGGCTTATATATGTTTGAGTTGTTGGATTTTTTGTTTGCATGTGATATTTTGGCTTGGCCTTAGTCCAAAAAAAGTGTAAACTCTACTGAAATTTTCTAAAAAGAGTTAAAATATTTTTCAACATTTTTAGTAATTCTTGAAGGAAAATGACTTTTGTCTATTTTAAAAAAGATATTTCAAGAAACAAATATTCGGCCAGAGCCTTGTAGTTTGGTATCACCTTAGGTTTATAGTATTATTCGGGGTCAGGATGTTACAGATGGTATCAGAGCTCTAGGCTCGAATACCTTAGGACCGTGGGAAGGGTCGTGTGTTGTATCGAGAGGGATGATTTGCATGTTGCATTCATGTCGTGAGTGCTTGTATGTTTATGTGTGGTGTGACTTACATGCTCATGTTACGTGATTATGTGGGTATGGAGGTAGGACTCTACGAATGATATTTCTTGCCTTCGACGTCTTGGTTACTAGTTTGGGGTTCCATTTAGAAAGGCGTCTCACGGACGCTAATTCTACTGGGAAATCCAGGCGCGTGGTTCAGATTGAGGTATCATTCTAAGAAACCTCATCGTTATGTGGCTACGTGATATGGTGTTTGCATGACTGAATGATCGTATGTTTCACTCTCGGTTAATCGGTCCTTAAGACGTTGTTTGGCTTATCCCCAGGATAAGTTTATGGTTATGAATTATTGTGTTGACATATTTTTCCCCCATTTTAGGTAGTACCTTGATATCTCGGAGATGAGGATGCGGCTGAGGCCACAATGTAGATGATATGCTGATGTGCTTATGTGTATAAATGTTAACTAGTGTGGTGATATACATGTTATTTCTCGGTTAGCGAGTATCTTACTTACGGGAGTAATATTATGATGGATATCCGAGCGTGGGTAGACCTATGAGTTAGGGGGTTACCCGGGGTGATTTGCATAGAGGTGGTAAGTCACAAGTCGTGGGCCGTTCTATGTCATAAGTGATACGATCTCGTGTCTCATTTTTACATTGTGAGCCATGTACGACTTGGTGCGTATGAACGAGAGTGCTTTGCACAATGGAACGTGGATAAGAATAAAGTAGAGGAGTGTAATAATGATGAGATGTGACACATAGGGTAGAAACCTCATTTGATAGTTTTCCCTCCTTTTGAAAGTGAGATGTTCTAAAGGACTAGAATGACGTTGTGCTGTCGCTGGTATCCTGTTTGGGATCAGTACGTTGTACCGAGAGTACATGTTTGAAGAACGTGTCTGTTTAAGGACAAGTGTCGTATGTCTGTTATAAGAATCGATAAGAAGTTGATGAGTTTGTTGACCTAGTAGATGTGCAGTAGCTGTGGTATGGCGTTAATTCTCTTTAATGAGTTGTTTTAGCTCTTGGGAAGGAAGTTTGATGTTGCCTTTGCAATTGTGAAATTCTCCATTAACGATTCCTCTATGACAAGAACCTGGTGAGAGAGGCTTCAAAGGTGAACCAGTCGGTTATTCCTTTGGCCCATTAGAATGTGATTGAGTTAGATGATGACAATGTTGCGAATGATGCTCCAACAGAAGGGTTGATAGCTGTGAATCGTACTCCTACGGTGTGATTAGCAATAGTAATTATGGACTTGGACGATGATGAGATAGGGCGTTAGAGATCTTTTAATCCATATCAGGAGATAGGGCTTATGGAAATATTAGTAGCATGGTTAGTGAGATTGCGACCTAGTTAGGAGCTTTTCTCCTTATAAGTGCAGAGGCACGTGGATGGTGCAATTTCTTTTTCGTTCAAAGTTATGAAGATCTTTTAGCAGGTCTCTTCGGGATCTGAGTTGTCAGGAGTTCGTGATGAACTTAGGTGGTGTAGTAGAGTGGCAAAGTTGCAATATTCTTTATATTCCCCGAGAACTCAGCTTTGGATATTTTTTACACACTTGGCTAACCGTTGAGCAGTGGTGGGGACCCATGTGGTATGATTGGCTCGATAGTCGTTAATGTGTTCAGAGAACACCCCCTTGGGTCTGGTGTCGGTATAGACCTTGAGTATTACAAGCGAACAGAGGTTTTATACAGTGAGGCACTTAGATGATTGCTGGCTGTTAATTCTTCTAGAATCGTGTTAGAATTGAGACCATTGCGGGCCAGTCCTTGTGATGGCCTCCTGTCGATTTAGAGTAGAAGTCAACATGAAAGCTCAAGTGTGAGTCTATGCGTCGTGGGTGTTTGGAGGTGTTGATGTAAGTGATCACGTTGGTGCTGGTTGAGGTTGGCAGTGGTTGGGTTAACTCATGTCCCCTTAGTGTTGACACTGGTATTCCTTATATTGACACTAGCCTGTGTTGTCGACACTGGTACTCTTTGTGTCGACACTTGTCTTCTTTGGTTTTGCATATGATTTTGTCGAGGTCAGTTCTGATGGTTTTGATTAGTAAACCTATTATAGTGAGAACGGTTACATCTTGTGTAGTTATCATAATTAAGTTAAGAGAATCCTTTGTGTAGGACTGATGCCTTGGCAAGGATATTTGAGGAATCTTGATTAAGTTGGTTGTTGTCGTGGTACCAGAGAAGTTAAGTGCGGTCCAGGTTTGTTGTGAGTATGGTTTGCTCTGGCATGATGGTTTGGTTGATACGGGGAAGGAGATGCCTATCGCATTGAATATTCAAAGATATCCGACCTGATGAACACGAAAGAAAACCGTGAGATGAGGATTGCCATCACACGTTTACTTTAAGGGATGATCTTGGTTATGTATATCGAATTTGTGGAGTTCTTGCTGTAGGTATAATAGCTAAGAACTTGAGCGTGTTGTAAAGGATCAATCCTTTGTTTGAGTGTTGTAAGGTCATCTGTAGAGTTGAACTTCGGCCCTAAGTGGGGGAGATATAGTGATTTAGAAGACGCAATCTCCTAAGTGAGGGTGGTTGTTAGGGTTTGATCCGTTTCGATTAATATTTTATTTTTTTAAAATCGATAAATTTTTGGATAATTTATTTTGCCCCTGAATTTTTTATTTTTTTTAAAAAAAGGTTTGTAGTTAAGTCATTTGACGATGACCTTTAAGGGCTAAAATAAATTTTTAGCAATGATACTCGCAATATCCTTTTTGGTTAATAAAATTGAAATTCCCTTTAATTAGATTGTATATATATATATATATATATGCATATTTATCAAAATCTTATTTACAAAAAAAACCAAAAAACAAAAAAATAAAAAAAATAAAAAATAAAATCGAGAAGAATCTCGAACACACAGGCGCTGAACAGTAGAAGCTGTTTCGGCCAAAAACAAGGTGAGATAGAGCATGCGAGAAAGAAGGAAGAGGGAGAGGAGAAGGGAGAAGTCCGGCCACCACCGCCCTTCATCGGTGCGCCTCTGGCGTAGCCGTTGACCAACGGAAAACAAGAGACAAGCAGCAGGAGAGAGAGAGAGAGAGAGAGAGAGAGAGAGAGAGAGAACCACCTGAAGCATCGTGAGATAGGGAAGGGGAAGAGGAAGAAGGAGGAGGAAGAAGAGGGAAGGTCCGGTGCCACCACCTTTGGATTTCGATGCCGTCGACGCCGCTGGAAAAGGAAGAAGGAAGGGGCTGAAACAAAAACGAAACCAGGAGCATCGAAAGTGCCTTTAACAGTGATTTTGGATTGATTTTTGGCTTAATTTCTTGCTTTACTTCAGATTGCTTCGTTAAAGTTGGACGCACTTTTGGGGTTGGTTCGAGACGACTATGGACTGGACTCAGTTTCTTGGTATCGTCTCTATTGTGAGGTTCAACTGTTAAAGATTACGGATAAGAACAAGAACATGAAAGCTTGAAGCATTGTATGGCATCTATCTCCATCATTTCAGTCATTGCCATACCATTCGGACAAATGCATATTAATTTACTTTTCATCTTTGTAATTGGATATTTGTACAGCCATAATGCCTTATTTATTCAGTTGCATGCATGTGAAGTGTCTTCGGGTAAGTAGTTTCTGCTTTCTTTTGTTGTGTTTAAAGTAGTTTAGTGGATGCCGTGGATCAGCCTTATTATTGTTTAGATTAGTATAGTTTAGTTGCACCGTGAATTGGCTTTCCTTTTTGTTGAGTATAATAGTTTATTGATACCTTAGATGGGCTTAGATTGCTGTTGTTGATGCCTTGGATGAGCATATATATGTTTGTGTTGTTGGATTTTCTATTTACAGGTGGTATTTTGGCTTGGCCTTAGTCCAAAAATAGGGAAAACTCTGCCGAAATTTTCTACAAAGAGTTATAATATTTTTCAACATTTTTAGTAATTATTGAAGAAAAATGACTTGTCTATTTAAAAAAAGATATTTCAAGAAACAAATATTCAGCTAGAGCCTTGGTTTTTGGTATCACCTTAGGTTTATAGTATTATCCGGGGTCAGGATGTTACATAGAACTCCTTGAATCACAATAATAATGAAATCAAAATTTGGTTCTGTAGATATGTAGAGAAAGCTAAGATAAACATCGATCCATAAACAAAATTAAGATGCAACTGACCAAACAATGTTGAAGGACGATCCAAATAAGTTTTCCTTAAGCCCAAATTGTGTTCTCCTGTTACATCAGGTTCTAGTGAGAGAAATGATATAAAATATCTCAATCAAAATATCCCAAACATGCTTTTATATAACCTAGCTGACATAGACTGCTCGAACGGTAAAGGGTCCATCTGAGTGGACCCTGCTACTGCGCCCGGCTTAAAATTTTAAATACTAAGGTTCATTCCCGACCCAAATGTAACCAAACATATCCGAAGACCCTAGAATAATATTCCCGAGGTTCCAAAATAAGTGGTAACATAATTTGATCTTGAATCAAGATCAAATTTTAAGTTCTTCCAAAACTTTAACTGGCTTAACGGAAAGGTTTTAAAATTTTAGAACCGATTTAGTTAAAATTTGAAATTGAAATGGTTTGATCTGTTACAATATCCCCTACTTAAAAGATTTCTTCCTTGTAATTAACGTACCTCGAGGAGTAATAAATTCAGGTATCATTCTCGCATAAAATACTCCCGTTACCACATTGCCTCATCCTCGCGGTGATGTTTCCATAGCACCTTGATGTGTGACTAGGTCTTGCCCCTCAAAACCTATTCCCTAGTATAAAGAATTTTCATCGGTCCCTACTCATACAAAAAGTCATCCCTCACTCTGAGATTCATCTAATCATGAGCATGAGAAGGATCTGGTTCGTACTTCTGTAACATAGAAATATGAAAGATGTCATGTACCAAAGATAACTACGGGGGCAAAGCCTGACGATATGCTACCACCCCAACTAGCTGTTCCATCACAAACGGACCGATAAAATGTGGGGATAGCTTCCCACCTTTACCGAATCTCGCCACTCCCTTCTGTGGGGAAACCCGTAGAATGACATGATCTCCTACCTTGAACTCTAAGGGTTGCCACTATTGGAGCCGCACATCAGAAGAATTGAGAAACTCGACGTCATGACCATGAAAAATGTCGTTATGTGGTTTTCATGAAAAACAATAAAATATTATGATATTATATGATTAATACCTATAAAAACTTGTCGTAAAGTTTCTAGAACGTCAACGAATGATACGAGACGACATTTAGATCTGTTCATGTATATCCTGGATGCACTACAACGATCTCGGAGTGTGGGCATCGAATCTGATCGAGGCCTTTTTCTTGCTTTTGGTTTCTTCTCTCTTTCTCACACCAAAATTTCAGAAAAATCAAGAGAGATAGATGGGGGGGCGATGGCTTAGAGGGAGAATTAGGGTTGGAGAGTAAGAGAAAATAAAAGAATAACTTAACTTCATACTTCTCCTCTCCTTGATATATAATGATTTCCTTATTTGCCTAAGATAAGATAACTTATCTT
Organism: Sarracenia minor; assembly: GCA_035668095.1. NCBI lineage: Eukaryota > Viridiplantae > Streptophyta > Magnoliopsida > Ericales > Sarraceniaceae > Sarracenia > Sarracenia minor. Next base: position 6,582 of record JAULLD010413170.1, read on the forward strand.
AATATAAAAATCAATCACAGTATCATCCCCTTAATGGCCGGCCACCCTAAGAAATATTCCCTAGGTGTGCCAAATTTCAAAACCATACCCAAATATGTAATTTAATTTCCGAATGTCACCGACAGCAAAATCAAAATTCAGATTAAATTATATAATTACCGAAACCAATAAGAAATTTATTCGTGCATATATCGGGTTATTTGAGGGATCACGAGGAAGTATAGGATTCGGGTTAATCGTATGGGAAATCCAGATATCACTAACTCTGTTCTCGAGTAAGATCCTTTCTCGCATGAATTGAGACTTATTCCACTAAAGGCCCTGACTAAACTCCCGACCCCAACTGGAATTATGTCTCGAGTTTCCAAAAACCAAATGCACCGTGGTCTCCCCACATTTAAGATATGGATTCCCAATGATTGAATTTGGTTACTGAAAATCCGGTTCAATTATCCTCTTATCCTCACAATCTCGTCGCTTAACTTATTGAGTACGCCAGATCAAACGATTCACTGGTCAGATTTGGCATAATAAAACTTATAATCAAATCACACAAGGATGAACCTAAATAGGACGTTCATTCCATCAGTTGATTATTAATAATTTGACAAATAATGACAGTCTCCAACTCATCGATATTATTAATCACATGACGGAAATCGATCCTCATCATCTGTCCTATTTTCATTGGTGTGGTTCATAAAGTCTGTAAATTAAATGCGCTCAAAACGTACTTGAGCGCTTAGCGAGCGCCGAGGCGTGCTCATAAAGCACTCGCAAGGAGCTCGAGTGCTCTTACATTTTCTATAAAAAAAGCATAGGTTTCATAAGCTACATGTTGAGCATTCATTTTAACTAATTTAAGCACTTATCAACTCCTCTCCAACCTCTCTCTAACCCCTTGTGCATTGATAGCTCCATTAATGCTTTGTTTTGGGGAAACCTAAGGTATTTATACTTCCATTAATGGTTGTTTTTGCTTATACCCTAGGTTATTTAGTCCATTAACCATCTCATACACACCCATTACACATCACCCACAAAAATTTGGTCGAGTTGACTTAGACATGTCGGTAGACGGTGATCGGGATATTTTCCAGTGCAGACTACAATGTCAAGAATGACGCTCGAGAACCTATATTAAAAATACGGAGCTAGGTGTCTATGGGGTATAGGGGTATAATTCATTTCTCGTGTATGTTTTGATACCATTTTGATTCATAGTATATTGTTTGTGTGTTGGTACCATAGTTTCATTTATGGGGTATACCCTAGGGTCTTAACGTAAATTTTGCATATTTTGTTGTTGTTTATTTTTTATTTATTGTTGGTGTTGAACACTAGCCTTAGCTTACAAATCATTTTGTTAATGTAGAAAAATTAATTTTTAATTAACCAAATTGACTTTTATATATAATTGCATTTAACCTATTCACCCCCACTAGGCTAAGTTTAGTGGTATATGTCTGTCTCGTGTTGTATCTTGTTGTGTACCAACTAGAGGTGTCATGAGGTATTTTTATTATCTTATTTTACTCTCTTTTAATTTTTTTTTTTTTCATACTTGTGTTCTTGACATGCTTAGCATAATCACGAATGAGATACAAAGTGACTATTATACTTGCCAAGTATAATTATTTGATGAATTCCCATGTAATATGGAGTTTTTTTCTTTCATGTATGATTTTTCTTATATTTATACTGCGAGTTGATAGTCTTGATCTTATCCTTATTTGCACACACTCATTGGGAGCTTAAAACTTGTAAGGCACAAGTCGGTCTTATTCTAGTCATTTTTTTATGACCATTATGTCCTTGATTTAGATTGCCGTACGTTTGTGGTTTACCTTTATATGCTTTTCCTTGTCTATTTTTGCATTTGAATGACCTTGTTGTTAGGATTGTATACTAAAATCCATGGTTTTATTTATTTATAACTTTTATCCCTGGTATATTAATGAGAAATATTCAAGAGGTTATTCCATTTATGGTTTCATATTTATTTTGTTTATGATGAATGGATGCATAGTTTGTATATCCTGTCCAGTATTTGACTCATTGCATGAAGCGCGGAAGATCGAGTCAAAGGTTTTGACAGAATATACAAGTAGGCTCACAATCGCAATGGACCCAGACAATCCATTGGTACGATTGCAACACATCGTTATAGTAATTGGTCTTGGCTAGGTCGAACGGCTTGAATTCAGATTTGTGAATTTGTTGTTCAAGCTCGATGTGTTAGTGCACTTGGAGTATATTGAGCGGGATCGGCAGGATGATCAATTATATAATGACAATATGAATTGATCCACATCTTGTACTATCATGTATTACACGAACTCTTAATCTTGACGTGATTGATTAATTATGTTAAGATAATACGTAGTAGTTTAAGTCACTAATGGCTGAGATTTCGATATTGTGATCAAAATGACCGATGGGTTGGATACTGTCATTATCTCTTCGATGGTTGATAATCAACTAATGGAAACCACATCCGATTTAGGTTGAGGAGTTCCCCCTCGTGTGCTTTGCTTATAGGTTTGATTATGCCAAATCTGGCTAGTGGATTGTTTAATTTACCATATTCAAAAGGATAAGCGGTGCAATTGCAAGGACAAGAGGATAATTAAACCGAGTTGTCAGTAACCTAATTTAATCATAGGAAATCCATTTCTTAAATGTGAGGAGACCTTAGTGCATTTGATAATAGGAAACTAGAGACATAATTCGAGTTAGGGTCGGGAGTTCAGTCAAGACCTTTAGTAGAATAAGTCCTGGTTCATGCAGAAATGATCTAACTCGGGGGGGTTGAGTTAAGGATATCCAACTTTCTCGTACAGTTAGCCTGAGTTTTATACTTCCTCGTGAATCCTTATATAGCGAAATATGCACACAATTTATTTTATTGGTTTTGAAAAATATTTAATTTAATTTGATCGTCGGGTTTTACAGTTGGGACGATCGGGGAATTAAATTAAATATTTAGGGGAATAAATGGAAAAATGGCACAATTGAGACTTAGTCCCTAATGGCCGAGCCCAGGGAGAGTTTTCATTCTCCATATTTTTGTCAATATTGTGTATACTATAATGGGGACGAAAAATGACAAGTGTATATATTATTTTATATATATACACAAATGAAGATAACGGATAAGATAGAGATATAGTTCTCCATAACCTTTTCTCTCTCTCCCTCTCTCTCTCTCTCTCTCTCTCTCTCTCTCTCTCTCTCTCTCTCTCTCCCCCTCATACCATCGTGCTGCCGCCCCCTCTCTCCTTAGTGAAAATTTTCTACAATTTTTGGGAGAGAAACTTGTGTGTGATAAACCCAGAACATGAAAGGTTTGGTGCCCAGTACTCGTCGTGTTCACGTTGTGCATCGAGTCATAAGAAATAAGATCAAAGGTGGTCTCGAAATTGTCATTGGACATTCAAGAAACTTTGTTAGAAGTTTTCTCAAGGTACAAATTAATTAAAATGAGTATATTCTTATTGTTTTTCATGAAAACCGCGAAAACTATGTTTTATGGTCATGTCATCGATCTTTGCGCTGCGCGGCTCCAACACGCATGTTATAGGTATAAGTCATCATTCATGCGTCCCTCATGATAATTAAATTATCTACATCCACATTGTGCACCACAAGTATCATACAATAAAAAAATGTATGAAATTTTTAACATGGGTTAAATATGGGCAAGAGTTTACGTGTGTATCTCTTGGTTAAAAATATTAGGTTCTTCCTTAATATTTTTGGTTCTTCCTTAAATCTTATGGTTCAAATATTTTGGGTTTATCTTCTTATTTCAAGTAGATAGTTCATCTCCTAATGATAGCATTTGATTCCATCTTATACCTTACCAAGTCTTTTGCTCCAAAGCACTAACTTCCATTGGGTTTTTCGTAAAATCGGAAACGTTTTGTTATAAAATCAACCGCGGCTCGTTTTTCATGAAACCTATCGCGCTAATCATGCATGGACAGAAATCATACCTGCGTGGGGATGTCGAAATCCACCACCGAAAAATCCTCGAAGCGTATGAGACCACCCCACGGCCTTTTCACGTATATCCCTTGCACGTCCTTGCCTCCGGCGGGTGGGCGCCGATCCGAGACAAGCTTTGGAGCTTCTACACAC